>CAUYUJ010020947.1:0-17500 GCA_963575745.1 Prorocentrum cordatum | reverse complement strand
GGAGGAGAAGGAGGAGGAGAAGGAGGAGGATGAGGAGGAGGAGGAGAAGAAGACTGGGATGGAATGTATAATGAGGAGCATGAAGAGGAAGGACGACGTTGTTGACGACGGCGAGGTCGTTCGGATGTCTCTGCAGGTCTTGGGAGGTCTCCTCGGGCCTCTTCCGAAGGTCGTCGGAGGCCCTCAGAGGCCCCTCGAGGCCTCTGGAGACCCAACAAGCGGCAAAAACATCCTAAAGCGTCGATCTTCGATATTCGACCACCGATCCTCGATCTCCGATCTCCGATCGACGGCGACACGGGTGGCGACAGCGACGTCTGCGACGACGTCGACGGTGATTCTCTCAAGAATCGGCCCCCGGACCTCTCGTGGGTCTTGTGGCGCCTCTTGGCCGGAATTTCTATTAAAATCCAGACGCGGCCACGAAGAGCCTCCTGGAGCCACAAAAGAGTCGCAAACATGGACTTGGCGCCGCTCTCAAGTGTGAGTGTTGCTTCATTGATCCGCTGGATCGACTCGGACCCAGGCAAGCCGAGTTGCAGAACTGCGGGGGAATCGACTGCCTCTGGCGAGTCGTTGTGGGGACAGAGCGCGCGGAGTCAGCGGATGCGGACACGGTCCGAGTCGGTGACGCGGATGCGGCGTACGCGCGAACTGAGGCTCATGCGGGACGCGATGTGCTGATCTCAGGGCCCGGGGAGGCCTTGGTATGTCTATAGTTGTCGTGCATGTGCGTGTTACCTGTTATGCATGTGCGTGTTGACGCTGCAGCATTTTGGCTTGCCACAGGAGTGGAAAAGAGGGTGCAGGTGCTCCCTCCTCGAAGTCCAATCTGCATTGGTAGAGCGGAGCGTGCCGCGCGATAGCAGGCGCTGTCGCACCGGGAGGCACTCGGGTGAGTGCCTGCGGGACGCAACTAGAAGGTGATGAACACGGACAACGGGGGCTCCGGCGGCGCGATCAGGAGGTTCGCCGGGAGTGGAGTCGACGCCTTTCGGGACTACCGATCCTGGAAGAAATGGGCGCGGGCGTACCTCATCGTGCAGAAGGCGAAGGGGACGCCTGCGTCGGCCCTAGGGCCGATGCTTTTCACGCTGCTCGACGACGTCGCCGCCCGAGCACTGGAGATTATTGACATGGACGATCTGGAGCAAGAGGGCGGCGAGCAGCACATATTCGACACACTCGATTCACGCTTCCCCGACGTGGCAGCCCACGACAGGCTCGGCGAGGCGCTGAAGGAGGTGTTCACGATTCGCCTGGCCAGAGGGGAGTCGATGGCGGCCTACTGCGGACGCGCTCAGGCGGCGTTCGCCAAGGGCGAGACTGAAGGCGTGGTGCTGCCAGACATGGCGCGCGGGTACCTGCTGCTGCTGGGAGTGCACATGGCGCCGCAGAACCTCGCAGTCGTCCTGGCGGCGTCGGGCCGATCTTACAAGGAGAAGGACGTGGCGATGGCACTCAGGACGACCTACCCTAACGGCTTAGCGGATTTCGGCCAGCAGTCGAAGGCGTTCGGAGCGAACGTGGCGGTAGAGGAGGCCAACGAGAGCGAAGACGTCGCAGACATCACGGCATTGCTGGCGGGTTTCGACATTGAGGATACTGAGGACGGGGACATCCTGGGCGAGAGTGAGGCCATCGAGATTCTGGTGTCCTGGCGCGACCAGCGGAACAAGATAACGAAATAACAGCTGGCTCGGGGCTTCGGCCCGAAGAGGCCGGACGCGCAGGCGATGGCGAAACGAGTGCGATGCTACAACTGTGACGAGGTCGGTCACTTCAGCAGGGACTGCAAGAAACCACGACGTCAACGCAGGCCGCCACCACGGGACCACAAACACAAGGGCAAGGACGGCGAGAAGCGCGGCGACGCGGTCACGGTCCTCGAGAGTGACTCGGACGAGGGCGTCTTCGTAGCCAGCGACGGCGGGACCGAGGACGTCGACGAGGAAGAGACCTTCGAGTGCGACGTGTGCGAGAACGAGTTCCAGCGGCCCCTGCGCGTCGGCAACCGCAACTACGACGACGAGTGCGACTGCGAGCCGGCGGTCGACGAGGAGGACGAGGATCAGGACATAGACGACTTGTACGAGGCGTACACGGCGGCGAGGGACGACATGGATGATGTGATCGAGGCGTACCGCAGGCTGATCGCGGTGCCCAAGGACGAGGTCTTGCCAGAAGTGCTGACGGCGTCAGCACACGAGCCGGGGTCGGGCGTGGTCGACACCGGGTGCGGCAAGGGAGTCATCGGCGAGGAGACTCTCAAGGAGCACAAGGTGGAGATGGAGAAAGCTGGACTTGCAGTGAAGACGATCAAGCAGACGAGAGCGACGACCTTCCGATTCGGCAACCAGGAGACACTGGAGTCGATCTACACCGTGGAGATGCAGTGCCGAGTGGGCGGACGCCTCTTGGTGCTTCGCCTGTGCGTCGTCCCAGGCGGGACCCCGCTGCTGGTGAGCAAGCCCATGCTCAAGGCCCTCGGCGCGCAGCTGGACATGGAGCGGGACGAGATTCGGTTCGCCCGGATCAACGTCACGGTGCCGCTCCGGGTTGCGGCCAGCGGCCATTACCAGCTGAACCTGTGCGAGATGACGAACGAGGGCGGCAGGAGGATCCAGGCGGCAGAGGTCGACGTGATGATGACGGCTGAGCAGGGCGACGGGATGACGGCGGAGGAGCAGCAGGAGCTCGAGGAGTTCGTCGCAGCGGCGTCGTCGGGTTTTCGCTAGGGATTTAGCCGGGGCCCTGAGGCTGACGGCGACTTGGACGACACCGACGTCCTGTGGTCAGAGGGCGTTACCGATATCATGAGCCGGCGGGCCAAACGGACGCTGGTCAGGGGTGTTCTCGAGGCGCAGGCCCGGCTGGGCCACCGACCGAAGTGCCTGGAGATCTTCTCGATGCCGCGAGTGGCCCCCGTCCTAGAGTCCATGGGGTTCCAGAGCCTCGGCGCTTTCGACCTACAGAACGGCTGGGATGCCCGTCGAGCGGATGACCGTCACAAGATTCTGCACTTGGTCGACGTCGAGGAGCCGGAGTTCGTGGGCATGAGTCCTCCCTGCGGCCCCCTCTCGATTCTGCAGAACCTGACTGTGGAGGAAGCGCGGCGAGACCCGGAAAGGTATCGCCAGGCAGTCAGGGAGGCGGTCGGGTACTTGAGGTTCTGTGCGGTGGTGGCTCGGAGGCAGATCCGAGGAGGTCGCTACTTCGCGCTCGAGGTACCGCCGACGGCGAGATCCTGGGACTGCGCTTCGGTCCTGAGCCTGTGTCGGGTGGCGGGAGTGCACCGCGCGTCGGTCTGTGGGTGCCAAGTGGGTCTGAGAGATCCGGTGACAAAGAAGCTGATGTCCAAGGAGTGGTGCTTCGCGACCAACGCGGACATGCTCAAGTGGGCGCTGAAGGAGCTGCGCTGCCCTCGAGATCATGAGCATCAGTGGTGCTGGGACAGCTCGAAGGGCACCAAGAGGAGCGCGTTCTCGGCGAGGTACCCGGAGGATCTCTGCAGGAAGATAGCTGGCGCCATGGCAAGTCAGCTGGAGGTGGACCGCGTATTCCAGGTGGCCGACGTTCTGACGACGACCGACGACGACGAGGTCATCAAGCGGCGGAAGCTCTCGCTCGAGGCGCCCCTCAGGAGGCTGCACGCCAACCTCGGCCATCCGAGCAGTGAGGACATGGTCAGGATCTTGAAGCACGCCAAGGCAAGTGAGATGGTGTTGGCCCTGGCGCGGACGTTCTCCTGCTCGATCTGCGAAGGACGGCGGCTTCCCGAGGCCGTGCGGCCAGTGAAGGTGCCGTCAAAGATGGCGCCATTGAGGCTGGTTGAGTTGGACGTGAAGGAGTTGCCAGGCTGGAAGGAAGGGATGAAGGTGAAGGCCCTGAACGTCGTCTGCCCTAGCCGCGGTCTTCAGCAGATGTTACCCTTCTTCGTGCAAGAGACTGGCAAGGTGCTGAAGGAGCTCTTCGAGATCGGCTGGAGCCTGCCATATGGGCCTCCTGCGCTTCTCAAGTGCGACGCTGGAAAGACCAACCTGGGCCAGGAGATCGTCGACGCGTTCGAGAGACAGGGCGCGGAGGTCAGCGACGCGGCAGGGGAGGCTCACGAGCAGGTGGGTCACGCCGAGCGTCACGGCACCTGGTTCGAAGACATTCTGAACAAGGTGCTGGACCAGACGAACCCGAAGGACGAGGCCGAATACATGACTTGTGTGCGGGCGGTGGTGATGGCGAAAAACTCCCTCCTGCGTGTCCACGGCTTCTCTCCGTGCCAGATCGCCCCGGGGAGGAACCCGGAGGTCCCAGCGGACCTGATGCAGGAGGAGCCGAACATCGTTGTCAACAGCGCTGCCTTGCATGACGAGCCGTTCGCCGAGATGGAGAAGTGCCGGCAAGCTGCGAGGATCGCCGTCCTGGAGTACATGGACAACCGCGCGGCCAGGGTTGCGCTGGACAGCCGCCCCAGAGTCGTGCAGTCGTTCAAGCCGGGCGATCGCGTGGCAGTGTGGCGCCGAGGTCGGGGCATTCCTGGGAAGAAGGCTCACGCCCGCTGGCGCGGGTCTGCCGTGATCCTGGGCCCCGTGCGCGGCAACTTCTGGGTCGCCATGCCAGGCGTGGTGATCAAGGCGTCGCCGGAGCAGCTCCGGCGCGCCACCGAGGAGGAGAGGCTGGCCGCCGAGGTCGTCCAGCCTGAGCTCCGAGCTCTGGCGAAGGAGTTCATGGACGGTCAAGGTCCGCAGCGCGGCTTCATGGATATCACCGCGGACGAGCGACCTCCCGGTGCAGCGCATGCTGGCGCGGCTCCGAGCTCGGCGGCGCAGGAACCGTCGGAGGTGCAGCCTCCGGCTGCGACAGAGACGGAGGAGCCGCAGGTGCAGCCGAGCCCCGATGACCACGAGGGGAGCGCTGAGGCGGCGCAACCTGCTGAGGCCCCTGCCGCACCACCGTCAGACGAGATGGATGCCGACGTGAAGGTTTACCGCCGTCTGGCGGGCAAGAGGGCGGTCAACCCGGCCGAGGTGCGGCCTCTCAAGGCGCCCAAGGTCGAACTTGAGGAGCCGCTGCCAACTCCTCAGGCGAAGATACCCAGGCTGTCGGAGGACGTCTACAGCGTGCTGCTGGCGAGCATGGTGACCGACACCGTGGAGGACGAGGAGATGCTGCGCGTGCTGTACGCCAACTCCGAGGGCGATGAGGAGCTGGAGGACGCGATGTTGGCAGGCGGGAGGCGCGAGCTCAACAGGAAGGACCCGAAGTGGACCAGCCAGGAGGGTCTCGCGAAGATCAACGCCGGCATCAGCAAGGAAGTGGACAACCTGTTCAACAAGAAGCAGGCGCTGGCGCCTGCGTCTCGGGTCGAGTCGGATGAGATCCGACGGAACAGTCCAGGGCGCATCGTCGGCAGCCGGATGATCTTGACGAGCAAGATCGACGATTCTGAGACGGAGGTGGTCAAGGCGCGCCTGCGCAGTCAGGGATACATGGATCCCGACCTGATGCAGCTCGTGCGCGAGAACAAGACCTCCCCGACTCTCTCTCAGAACGGGAAGGTCGTGGCCTACCAGCTGTTGGCTTCGCACGGCTTCCAGGTCCAGATCGGGGACGTCGAGGGGGCCTTCCTCGAGGCAGGCCCCATCAAGCGCGAGAACGGGGACCTGTGCCTCAAGCAGCCGCGCGGAGGCCTTCCCGGTTTGCACCCCGACCAGCTGCTGAAGGTCATCAGGCCGATCTACGGCTTCAACGACGCCCCGGCTCAGTGGTGGGGTAAATTCAGGGACGCCGTCCTGGACTGGAAGCCGAGTGACGGGTGCGAGGGCTGGCGCCAGTCCAAGCTCGACCCGCGCCTGTTTTCCTGTTCGAGGGCCGGCGCCTGCAAGGACTGATATCGACGCACGTCGATGACATCTTGACTGGAGGAAAAGGGAAAAAGTACAACACCTTCATCAGATTTCTGCGTGCGAGGTTCCCTTTCCCCAAGTGGAAGGTCAACGAGGGGAAGTTCTGTGGGTCCTATCTTGTCCAGAATCCCGTGACGATGGAGATAACCGTGTCTCAGAAGGAGTTCGCCGAGTCGATGAAGTCAGCTGGTGTGAGACCCCGAGCGCACCCGGAGACCCCGGCGACCGAGAAGGAAATCGCGAACTTCCGCGCAATGCTCGGTAGCGGCAATTGGTTAGCTCGAGAATCTAGGCCAGATTTAGCAGTCCAGGTTTCGATGAGCCAGCAGTGCATGCCCAGGCCAACGGTGGGGGAGGTGAGACACGGGAGCACGATCGTGAGGAGGGCTAAACAGTTTTCGAACCTGTCCTGGAAGATCAAACCGATTCCGATCGAACGCCTCAGGGTTATCATGCACGCTGACGCCTCGAACCAGAACGCCTCGAAATCCGGGACCCAGGCAGGTTACGTCATCGCCGCGACCGACGAGACCATGATCCGAAACGAGCTGAGTCCCTGGAGCCCGCTGGTCTGGAAAAGCTACCGTCTTCGTCGAGTAACATCGTCGACTCTCGCCGCGGAGACCCAGGCCCAGATGGACGGCCTAGGTCACCTCGAGTGGATCTCGTGCCTGCCCCTCGAGGGCAGCGATGGGGAGTTTTGTTTGCGTCGTCGATCTGAGTTTCTTCCGAAGTTGGCTCCCATCGCGGTCACGGACTGTAAGTCGTTGTGCGATCACATCGTTGGCTGTGGGAGTGCGGGGTCATGCTCGGACAAGCGGGTGGCGGTTGACGTAGTCATCACTAAGGAGAGCGTGAAACGGCTAGGTGTGAGCTATCGGTGGGTGCCCTCTGCTCTTCAGCTAGCAGATATACTGACAAAAGACAAAGCCGAGCCAGCTGACATGTTGAGAGCCACGATGACGAGCGGGAAATATCAGTTAGCAGACGAGCCAGCAGTCATGGCAGCAGCAGCCCAAGAGCGTGTCCGTCGTCAGCTTCTTTCGGCTAGTAGCAAGAAGGAGCGGCCCGGCCGCCAGCCGACGCCGCCGACGCCCGGCCATGGTCAAGTTCGAGAGCTGCCTGACGGAGGACGGCGTCCGGAGCCTGTTCGAGAGCATCCAGGCGGAGCCAGTCCGCCACTCGGGGACGACCTGCAAGGTCGTGACCAACATGCAGATCCTGGGGGATCCAGACAGCCGCCAGCATCGCAATCGTGTGACGTTGACGTGGAGCAAGGGGACGGGAAACATCGCTATCAGGACGGCGGCCATCATCGAGGATACGGCATTGCTGTACATGCAGAGCCTGGACAGTGCCTACCTCGCGGTGCTGGACGGCAGGGGCCCGGAGGTGCTCGAGGGCATGGAGTCCGTCATGGAGAGCCTACGCGTGCCGATACAGCACTCGTACGAGGGCGTACCAGGTCAGTCAGATTCGGACGCGTGGAGCGTCATTTCTACGAAGCTACCCGAGGAGCAGGAGTTCGTCCGGGCAATCGAGAACCTGTGCGAGTGGGGGAACCAGGAGCTGGCGGACTACGAAGATCAGCGCCTGAAGTTCATCAAGATGATGATCCGCGAGTTCAAGGCGCCCCGTGACTTCCTCCTTGCGACGGTCGACGAGGGCATGGAGGACGGGGAGGCCGAGCAGCCGCCGCCAGCCGCTGTCACCCCCTCCTCGACTCCTCCGGCCTCGAGGAGCCGGGTGCCGCCCAGGGCGACGTGAGCGGGAGAGCTTTGTTGCCAGACTGTTGTGCAGCCTCAATGACGCACCATTTTTTTGTTTTTAGTCAGTGCTGATCTCAGGGCCCGGGGAGGCCTTGGTATGTCTATAGCTGTCGTGCATGTGCGTGTTACCAGTTATGCATGTGCGTGTTGACGCTGCAGCATTTTGGCTTGCCACAGGAGTGGAAAAGAGGGTGCAGGTGCTCCCTCCTCGAAGCCCAATCTGCACGATGCGAAAGGGCCAGGCGTTGTAGCCGCCATGGGCCTGCGGTCCTCGACCCTCGACCCTCGCTCCCCGACCTCCGGCCGACGGGGACAGACCCCTTGGCATCGCTCGGACGTGTGCATTTTTTCTCGGCGAGGGCCATCGAGGAGCGTCCTTGATCATTCGGCGACAGAACCACGCACGAAACCGAAAAAAACACAGGGAATGGACGTCCGAGCGATGGCGAGACCCCGGACATCAGCCGATGCGGTGCGTCGATCCGCGGCCAGGTCTCGGGGGGAGGGGAAGCGACACCCACACCACCAGGGGGGCCCACCTCCGGCGAGGAGGTCCACGATGCCTCCCCGAGCCGCACGCTGCATGCTGGGGATGTCTCGAGCGAGAGGGGGGGGGCCACACCACCAGGGAGACTCCCCCTTGCCTCCTCGCACCTCCTCGCCCTGCCAGTGTTGGCGTCGCCTCGTCCTTGTTCCCACATGGGGTCCCGACCGCTTGCCCATGGGGGCAGCGTTCCGCCCTGGACCCGCGCTGGATGACCCGGGGGCCCGGGAGCGGCCTCCTGCTGTCCGAGGCCGAGGAGCAGCCGCTGGCTGACACGCATCCCTCGGACGTGTGCATTTGTCCCTCGGCGAGGGCCGTCGAGGAGCATCCTTGATCATCTGGCGAAAAAGCCACGCACGCAACCAACAAACAACACAGGAAATGGACCTCCGAGCGATGGCCCGCTGGCTGACACGAGCATCACATCGTCGGAGATCTGGGATCGACGCGCCCGAAGTGGGTACGGACAACGAGGTACAGTGCCCAGCAGCAAATGTCGTCCACGTCCGACGGCGGCCGCTGTTTGACAGTCTACTTGTTGTCTCGAGCGGATGACGTTTGGCGGCGACACCAGCAGCGAGTACCCGTCCAAGCGGACAAGAACAGCTGTTCCTCGGTGTTCACTTTGGCCTTACCGATGAGACGTCTCCGAGGGGGGCGAGCCATGGGCGCACCGCTCCGCAGCTCGGCAGGCGCCCGACGGTGCTCGAGCTGCGCGGCCGCCCAGGCGACTTGGCCCGCGCCCGGTTTTTGTCCCCGCGGCGCACCCGTGATTCAGCACGGGGCCGCGGCACCCTGAACGCGGGTGGGTTTCTGAGGGACGCCCCGAACCTCCCGCCAGGGCCCCCGCGGGGCCGCCCTCCTCCTCGGGGAGGCGCCGCACTGCCGCCCTTCCTCCCCCCTCCTCGCGCCCTCGTGGCGATAGGACGATGACGACGGCGACGACGGCGGCGGCGGCGGCGGCGACGGCGACGAAGGCCTCGACGACGACGACGACGGCGGCGACGGCGGCGGCGGTGACGGCGACGACGACGACGACGACGGCGACGACGGCGACGACGACGACGACGACGACGGCGACGACGGCGACGACGACGACGACGACGACGACGACGACGACGGCGACGACGACGACGACGACGACGGCGAATGCGACGCCGACGCCGGCGACGACGCAGACGACGACGACGGCGGGCCTGCAGACGGCGGCACTGCCCGCAGGACGCGGGCCAGGCCCCACGCGCCGCGCCCGCGGACCAGGCCCCGCCGGCCGGCAGCCGCCGCCGGCGGGGCTCGGCCGAGCCGGTGAGGCGCGCCGCGCGCCGCAGATCGAGCACTGGCGAAGCGTCCTGGCTCGCCTCTTATAGGCCTACCAAAAAATGTTCTAAGAACCTCTTGTGGTTTGCACGATCTGTTCTTAGAACATTTCCGGCTGGGGCTGTCTTGTTTTAACGCATCGGGTGAAGGTTCTAAGAACATCGTTTTTGTTCTTAGAACGATTTCGGGTTCTAAGAACAGTTCGTGGTGGGCCTGTAGGAATGCCGGGACGGTCGGTCCCTGCTCAAGCAGATGCGGCGCCTCCTCTCGGAGTCGGCTGGTTGTGCTGCATCTTCGGGGGACCTCGTCTGTCCGGCTGGTTGTGCTGCATCTTCGGGGGACCTCGTCTGTCCCCCAAAATTGGTGTTTTGTCTTTCGCGCGCCCGCCGTTAGCCGCCCTGGGCGCGGCTCGTCCCCCCGAGCGGTCCTCCCCCCCTTGTTTTTCGTCCCTCCGCCCCGGCCGCCCGCTTTTCCGATTGCCCCCCTCTTGCACGGTGGTCAGTTTGCTACAACGGTGGGCTGAGCCGTGGTGCCCCTCTGGGTGGCCGTTTTCTTTTTTGGTCTGCGCTGCTCAGTCGGGTGCTGCGGCGCCGCCACGGTGAGTAGGACTCGGCTTGGAAATCTGGGGTTCTGCCCTTGGGCCCAGTCGGGCCTGGTTGGCACGCCGGCCCGCGGTCCAGCCCTGGCCTCTGGGGGCCGGGCGAAATCCTCAGCCTGCGCGGAGCGCAGGCCGCCCTGCGTGGCGCCACCTGGCGTGGACCAGGCTTCGTGCCTTCGGCCTCCTCCTGTTCCTCCTCTGCCTCGTCCTCCTTTTCCTCCTTTCCTCGCCCACTCCTCCCCCGCCGACAGCAGGGGCGGCGGCGACGGCGGAAATGGCGACGGCGACGACGACGGCGACGGCGACGGCGACGGCGGCGACGGCGACGGCGTCGACAAGGACGACGACGACGACGACGACGACGCCGTCGACGCCGACGCCGACGCCGACGCCGACGCCGACGGCGACGCCGACGGCGACGACGGCGACCCCAGACCTCTAACGTGTTTTGAAGAAGCACTGTAGAGGTTTTGCTTCGTTTTCGGCCTCCGAGGTCCTTCGCCCTGCCCCAGGGCAGCAAAAATCCGAGCCTCGACGAGAAACCAGTCCCCGGGAAGTGGGCCACAGAGCTCCGTGGACCCCCTATTGAAAACGCGAAAAACATCGGTCTGGTCTACGACAGCCCCTTCGACCTGGGCGTCGCATTTCTGTTCTACGCAGGGCTCTGGGCGCGAGCCAAATTGTGTCTTGGCGATTCCGTGGGCCGTCCTCGTTTTGATGTCGTTTTGCCGCAAAGGCAGAATGAGCGCAGAACAAGGTACAACAAACATAACAAAAACGGAATACAACACATTGCTTAGTTCGCGCACTGACAGGTCGTCCGGCTCTGGGCCCGCTGCGGGAAGAAACGCCGCAGTAACGGTGGTGCCCAGGGCTCTGGTCGTGATGTCCCACGGTGCAGCGATTTGTTTGCGGCGTCGAGTCACAGAGGCCGACGGCCGACGTCGAAGAAGGACAGATTGCCTAAACATGAGCTTTCGGATCTGCGCTGGGCCTCCCTGGCGGCGCCTCCGGCGCCGCCCCTGGCGCGCTCCGCGCGCCAGTGAAGGGGCCCAGCGCCGATCCAAGAAACCAGAGCGGACCATGCAGTCTTCTGCTTCACGACGGCCACGCCCGTGAGGCGCGCTGCGCCCGGCCTCCTCGCGGTCCAAGCTTCGAGGCTCGGGGGTCGAAGCTGTCTGGGGCCTCTCTGCGTTGCCTCTGTGCCGGCAGAGGGAGAAGCAATGCACAAGCACAGAATTTCGGAAATCCGCGCGGATTACTACTTGGAGCAGCGTTGGGCGCCCCTGGCGTCGCCTCTGGCGCCGCCCCTGGCGCGCTCCGCGCGCCAAGAAGGTGGCCCGCGCGGAGTTCCGACAGTTTGTTTGTGTGTTGCGCCGTTTATCCTTCCTCTAGTTGCGCCTACGTGGGGCGTTGCTTTCTCGCTGCTGGACTGGAAGCGCTGCGAAATCCTGACAGGACGCATGCTGGGACAGGTCCAGAGGGCGATTTGTGACCCCAGTCCCCTGGGTGCCCTCCAGTCGAGAGGAAATCCACAACGGACGCTTTCTGACAACATTCCGCCTCCAGGGTCCCTCGCTAGGCCCTCGACAAGCAATCCATAATTGTAATAAGGAGGAGCTGGTCCTGGGGAAGGTCGTCTCGAGATCTCCAGGCGAAAAACGTAACGACATCAAGACGTCGGATGGGGAGGAGGAGGGCGGGTAGGAGGAGGTGGATGTGCATGTGTAGGAGGGGTGGGGGAGGAGACTTGAGGGGAGGAGGGGAGGATACCGTAGTCCAAACGCCCTTTCGTTATCTCCAAAGCGTCTTCAGGCGACGTTACGCAGATGCACAGGAGGCAGGATTAATGACCTCCCGAAAGCCTCCTGCTGCTAGACGAGGCCCCTCCCAGGGGCGTCGATGCTGTTTGGGGGTTCCGAAGGGAAAACCGTCCTAAGCCTCCCAGAAACCATCTGGAGGGTGTTGTTTAGGGGTGTGGGGGTCCGACGGGGGAAACCATCCTAAACCCCTCCAAACAACGTCCAAACACCCCACACGGGGTTTTCGGGGTTGGGTCGCAGAGGGAAAGCCCCCTAACCCCACAAAACCTTCCTGAGAGGGGGTTTCGGTGGGGTCCAGGGGGACCCCCCCTCAAACCCTTCACAAACAATCCTGAGGACTGTTTTTAGTGGGCTTAATGGGGGAACATCCTTAACCGCTTCAGCGCGGGCCTTCTTTGTTTTAAGTGCGGGTTTTCCGACACTGGTGGAGAAGCCACAACACCCTTTTGAGGTTTGTTAGGTATGTGCGGGATGTTTTTTTTGGTGTGCGTGTGTGTATATGTGTGTGTGTGTGGATCAATTTAGTATTGTTTCAGTTGTGCGGAGGCGGTACCCCGCCCCCCCAAACAAACATCAGAGAGGGGCGTAGTTGTTTTGTTTCAGGGGGGGTCCCCAGAGACTCCCACACCCTTCTCTCCAAGCATGCCCTGGGATTGTCCGCAGCGTCGGGATGCTGGTAGCCCGCAGTAGCACTTTGGCCTCCTCCCTGAGTTTGATCAGCGTTCTCGGACTCCTTCGATCCCTGCCCGGGGGCCGTCGGAAAGCTACTCAGGACGAGAGCCTTGCCCTGGGGAAAACCCTGGGGTCCAGGACTCGTTTCCATCGGAACCTTTTTTCTGGTTCCTGCCAATCCTACCTCTTTCCTCCTCGTAACCTCGCGCGCTCTGCCCACGGCCCGACTCCGGGATGCTTTTGAAATCGGCATGACGAGATCAACAGGAAAGTGGCTTCTCTTCGACTCGGTTACGACACTGGTCGATTTCCCTTGGGCTGGCGTGCCCGAGAAGACCGGTCCAAAGTGGCCGCAGGAAAGGGGAGGGAGCGCTTCGCATTGCTGGAGCAAGGAGGACGTCATCCCTCCCACACATCAGCAGGGTTGGCGGATTTGCTCATCGACGGCATTGGCCGTGGAGACGAAACGGGAGGCCTCGGGAGGGCGTGGGGGGAGGAGTACAACCATCCCCCAGAGACTGGGAGCGACTGGTGAGGGGAACCCGCTGAGACGATTCTGGGCTGCCAGCCGCCTGGAGCCGGAGGAAGGAGGGTCGGATCATCACGACCACCACTTGGAGAGTTCGGGGGAATCAGGAGGGAACAAAAACACACAGACACAATTCATCGTCGATTCCCCAGAAAATATGGGAAAAGGTGGGAAGTTGGGGGGAAGACACAAACCCAGGAAACTTGGGAACATGTAGGGGGATCCTGTTATTTGTGTGCATTTCTTTGTGTGTCCCAGGGCCCCTTCAGGTAAGTGTGGAGCACAGAGCGCTGGAGCCCAGGCTGCCCGCTCGGCTCAAGCAGCTCTGGTTCGAGTTCCCGTGGCTGAAGCGAGCAGGGCGCGAGCTAAGCGGTGTTTTGCGCGCGTCTCCGCAGGCCGCTCTTGGTCTGAGTCCGCGTTGCAGCGGGGGCGGAACGAAGACAGACGGAGGGGGAAGCCTTACCAACATCGGGGGTGGACAGACCTCCTACCCTGGCGCGTCGATTAGTGAATTGGCCGTTCTCGGTTCGCGAGAGGGCGTCGCGGCCGTCATTTTTGCGGGTCCAGGTCCGTCGGTTTCGGCCCCAGGCCGTTTTCAGTAAGGGGAGGTTTACGAAAAGGAGGTTTATCCACCGCCGATTCACAAAACGAGCACGGAGAAAAAGTGGTTAGCTCGCGGCCTGCAAGCGAGCATTCGAGAGGTCATCCTCGCCGACCGCAGACCGGCCGCCCCGCAGATGGCGCGCAGGCTCTCCCGCGTGGCGCTCGCCCTGCTGCCGCTCGGCGCCGCCCTCCCCGACGAGGCGAACCAGAGCGCGGAGGAGGACTGCTCGGGCAGCGAGCTGGGCCTGCTGCTCCAGGCCTCGGCCGGGCGGGGCCGGGACGGGGGTTCGAGTCCGTGCCAGAGCGTTCTCGAGAAGGCTCTCGGAGCGACGCCGGAGCGCTCTCGAGAAGGCCGCGGCGCCCGAGGCGTCCCGAGTGTATCCTCGCCCTGGCTTCGTCGTACTCGGGGGCAGCGTTGCAGGGCTCATCTCTCCGCTCCTCCGGTGCGGTGCGATGAGAGCTCGATGGCTGCCGATGCCGAGTCGATGCGGCTTCGGATTCCGAGGCTCAGGAGCGACAAAAGGACGTACACGTACATGAATCCACGCTGGTTTCGAGAGTACGCATTGCGCAAATGTTCGTATAACGCGGCCGGTCTCGCGGATCGAGGGGCCGTGTTCATGTACACAGCTGGGCGCGCACGTCTTTTGTGGGCTCCCTAGAGGCGGATTCCGATTTCTCCACGGAGGCCTTGCCAGCCTGCCGACTTCCACCGATTCGACTTATCCCGACCTGCCCGCCGACTTCTACTGATCTGATTCATGTCGATCGCCGGTCCGACTCACCGATTCGATTCTGGCCTTTCCTCCGGGGCCCCCAAACGGGGTGGTGACCACACCGTGCGGTGAGTCGGTGGGGATTCGGGGTCACCGCACGGTTTTGGGACTCGGGTCCTTCTCCGAGGACGTTTCGGGCGACAGGGGCCCCCGGGGTCCCAAGACCGTGCGGTGACGGACCGTGCGGTGAGGTCTTGTGGGGGTTCGAGGTCACCGCACGGTCTGTCACCGCACCGTTTCGGGACTCCAAATTTCTTGCGTTCGGACGCCCGAAATGGGTACGGAAAGAATGGGTACAATGCCCAACAACAACTGTTGTCCCAAACCGACAGCGGCCACTGTTGGGCAGGCGGCCTTCTGTCTCGAATGGACACAGGCCGCGGCGGCGTGGACAGCGAGTCCTGTTCAAAATCAACCAGATCCGCTGTTGGGCATGGTACCCATTCTTTCCGTGCCCAGTTCGGGACGATCGAACTGGATACGGAAAGACTGGGTACGAAGACCGACAGCATGTCCTCGACATTTTGAACAGGACTCGCTGTTGGTGCCGCCGCGGACGTTGCCCATTTGAGACAGAAGGCTGTCTGCCCAACAGCGGCAGCTGTCGGTTTGTGACAACTTGTGTTGTTGGACATCGTACCCATTGGTTTCGTACTCTTTTCGGATGTCCAGATTCGGGAGGGGTAGGTTCAGGCCCAAACTTGTTCGCGTTGTCACAAAATCCCAACGGGAGGTTTTTGGCAGTTCTCAGCCCCTGAGGGCCTTCAGCTGACCCTGGAGCGTGAAAAACTACTCGGGGTGAACAGCCGGTCCCGAAGAAGGGGTCGAGACCTCCGAGGGTCCGCGTTGCAAACAACAACGCGACATCGATAGGGGCCCGACCGGGGCCCGATAGCCCACTCCGCCCAGGAGCGTGCAGACGTTCTGGCAGAGACCTATCGCCGATCCATCGGCGACGCCTCGCCGATTCCGAGTCGATGTCCCCCGCCCCCTTGCCGATCACTTTCCCTGGGGCTGTCTCTTTCCGTCTCGGATCCATGGTTGCTGGCCCCGGGGCCCGACACGAGGGCCCCAGAGGCCGAAACCGATGGAGAAACGCCCGGGTGGAGAAGCACACGTTGCAGCAGAGCTGGCCTCAACGCGGCGTCGCCCGAGCATGCTTTGACCACGTGTGCGTCGCCCCCGAACGGGCGGCGCCGCGCTCAGAAGTCTTCGAGCAGGGCTGAACCTCAACGGTGTTTTGGCGTTTTCGTGGGCCGTTTTCGGTTCGACATCGTTTTGCGGTAAAGGCGGATTGAAGACAAAACGAGGGAGAACGAAAACAAGACGAAAACGAACAACACTGTTTAGGTTCTGCCCTGTCTTCGAGTATATGCTCCGTGGCGGGCGCTTTCTGGTCGTGCCGCTGGGGTAACGAGATATTTTGATTTTCTTGTATCAGATAGCCTTGTCCGACGCACGCCTCCAAGGATGACGTATCGTCTTTCGTATCAGTTCCTAGAAGCCCCTGATGTCTTTGTGGATTGCATGAGCGAGCGCTAGAGTCTGGTAGTCGATGAAGAAGCGCCGAGGTAGCGTCGATTCGCGTGTTCGACTTAGCGTGTATCTAGCGCCGCTTAGCGTCGATCTCGAAATACCCAGCCGGCACGGTGGCGTGGGAGGCTCCCATGAGTTGCCATCGCACATCGAGTGACAGGCTCTGGTACAGTGGGGGCCCATGCCAAGAAACATCCTGCTTGCCTCCAAGGTGCCCTGGCTACATTGGGTTTCGATGGTTTTGCGATCGAAGGCGTGACGTTCTGGCACCAAAAACCAAAGGACGCCCTGGGATCTCCGGGATGGACTTCTTGTGGAAGATCTCTTGTGGTCGGGCCCCTTCTGCATGTCCTCCCGCGCCCCGAGTGCCTCCAGGCAGGAGGAGGAGGAGGAGGAGGAGGAGGAGGAGGAGGAGGAGGAGGAGGAGGAGTAGGAGTAGGAGTAGGAGTAGGAGTCAAGCTAGCCAGCTCGAGCGAGTCAAGCATGGCATGCCCAGTCCCACCCGCCCTCCCACAACATAAGAAGCAAAGCTGGCACAACTGGGGGCCGAAGTCACACCGGCCAGCCGGTTTGGTACAGCTGATGCGGCCGCGATGGCGGTTGCCGACGGGAACTGGCGAGCGCGTGTTGAATGCCGCGCACGCATTGCCAGACGAGTCGAGAATGGCCCGGTACACCGCAGGAAGCCAGAGGTGGCCGGAGGAAGCCCGACGGTCTGACAGGACACCCCAAAGCATTTTTGTGAAAAAGCATTGGTTTTTGATGTTTTTATGTTGAAATGCTTGCAAACACACGGTGTTCGGTAGGATTCTGACATGAACGCGCGAGTGTGCTCTTTGTGGTATTTTTTGCACAGGATTCGCGGCCTGGGTGCATGACAGAGCATCGCGAGTGCACCGCGCGATGACGTGAAATCGCTGGATTTGACAGAATTCTTAAGATTCCTATGGTTTTCCTATGATTTCAGCAAGAGAGCCCGGGCGGGAAATTTGTACAATTTTTGTGAAAAAAAAACATTGGGTTTTTTTATGTTTTTATGTTGAAATGCTTGCAAACACACGGTGTTCGGTAGGATTCTGACATGAACGCGCGCGTGCGCTCTTTGTAGTATTTTTTGCAATGTATTATCGCCGTGGACGACAGGACGTCCATGTCGAGAGGAAAAAATAAGAAAACTATTGATTTTTTTATATATATAAAAAAAGGTTAGGATGGGACCACCCGGATGCGGCCCCTATCGGCCGGCCTGAGGGGGGAGTGGGAGTATATTCTAATAACGAATAAGGATAGGAGGAGGAGGAGGAGGAGGAGGAGGAGGAGGAGGGGAGGAGGAGGAGGAGGAGGGAGGAGGAGGAGGAGGCGGAGGAGGAGGAGGAGGAGGAGGAGGAGGAGGAGGAGGAGGAGGAGGAGGAGGAGTTGAAGGAGGAGTG
>CAUYUJ010020946.1:112758-147411 GCA_963575745.1 Prorocentrum cordatum | reverse complement strand
TCATCATCATCATCATCAACATCAACATCATCATCATCATCATCATCATCATCATCATCATCATCATCATCATCATCATCGTCATCGTCGTCGTCATCGTCATCATCATCCTCTGCATCATCATCAGCAGCATCATCAGCATCAGCATAAGCATCCTCTTCCTACCTCTCCGCCTCCTACGCCTTCTCCTCCTCCGCTCATATGGCTGCCCCTCCTCGTCCTCCTCCGTCCCTTTCCAAACCCTCCGCCCCCCGTTCCACCCCCTCATTCTCCCCCTCCTTCTCTTCTTCCTGGTCCTCCTTTTGAAGCCCTCCCTCTCTTCTCTCCAGGGCCGCCGAAACGGAGGATGGCCTGTCGAGGCATCGGAGGTCCTCCCCGGCGAAAAGGAGCAGCAGGTTGGTGGAACATTAGGAGAAGTAATAGTACCAATCAAATTAGAATTCAGAAGAAGAAAGCTCATCATAAGAAAATGGTCTTTAGGATCCCCCCCTTTGTCCAATGGCCCCCCCCCTTTTTCCAATGCCCCCCCTTTCCAATGACACTTGCTTGCTTGCTCTTGCGTGCTTCCTCTCGCTTGCTTGCTCTTGCTTGCCCTTGCTTGCTCGCAATTGGTCGCTGGCACTTGCTTGCTTGTTATTGCTCGCTTGCGCTTGCTGGCTTCCGCTTGTTTGCTTGCGCTTGGCTGGTTTTGCTTCTCCGGTCCTGCTCCCGTCCTCCTTCCGTCCTCCTCCCATCCTCCTCTCGTCCTCCTCCTGCCCTCCTATCTACTTGGAGTCAACGCTGGCTGATATCATGATGAAGCAGAAGAAGAAGAGGATGAGGAGGAGGAGGAGCATAAGGAGGACAGCCGACGTCGATCAGCACGTTTTGCCCCCGCCTCCCCGATCCTGGCCCCTGCAGGTCCCTGGAGGCCTCCGGTGCAGAGGCCTCCTGAGGCCTCCAGGGGGCATGCGGGAGGCCAGGCAAGGGCCCAAACAGATCGACAGCCTCCCTCCTCGGGGGGCAGCCAAGATTAAGTCGGGCATGTCCCTCTACAGGAGGAATGCCGAGAAATAGTTAAAAAAATAGTCGGGGGAACGACTTTATGTAGTATGGTTGTTGACTATGTTTGAGCATGTGTTGACTGTTTTTCATTTCTCCCGCAGAATCCGCCTGTAGGGGGACATGCCCGACCTAAGACAAGGGGGGGGGATATCATGGCGGGCAACGTGAGATCTCCCCAGATTTCGTGGCGCCTCTTCTCATCTCAATGCGTCCCCGCCCGCCTCCCTGGGCCGCGCACGTGCCGCCGGCCATGATTTGCGCCCCCCCCCTCTTGGACGCTCCCTCTTGGCCGCCCCAAACCTCCTCGATCTCTGATCGGCGGAGCTGTCGCGTTCTGGGGCGCTCCGGAGCGCTCTCGGGGCAGGGCCGCGGCTCCCGACACGTCCACGCGGTGTCGCTCTCAGGAGGGAAAAAACACACAGACACAACGAATCCTCGATTCCCAGAAAATGCAGGAAAAACATTGGAAGTGGGGGGGAAGACAAGAACCGATAACATGTGGGAAAAGATGTGGAATCATGGGATTTGTGTGTATTTATGTTTGTGTGTGTCCCTGGGCCCCCCTAATGCATCTTGGGATCCCCTTGTGGAGAAAGAGGGCGCACGCAGCCGAAGAGTGCGCGTGGAGGGGGCGTCCGAGCGAGGGCGACTCCTCCAGAGCCGCTGGATCTGATCTCTGAGATCCCCGGGAGGCCGGGAGGGGGAGGAGGAGGAGGAGGAGGAGGAGGAGGAGGAGGAGGAGGAGGAGGAGGAGGACCAGTGTAAACCCAAGAGTCATCAACGATGTTGGAATAAAACCTCCCTCCAAGCTCCCTCTTCATAGGCCCTTACAGCGGTTCATTTCTACTGACGGACCTGCCCCGTTGGAAGACAGTTTATTGAAGACCATGCATAAACATTGTTCTCGGGACTCCAACGCCACGGATCAAATTGACTGTTGCGTCTTGACGATCCTACATCATGCCAGAGCGCCATTCCTGAGACTTCAACATCGCGAATAAACGTAATTAAGCGTTGCGCCCGCATAATCCGGAGAAAACATTTCTGGTACGCTGATCATGAGAATCCGTGAAACTCCTGCATGGTTTACAAACGAATGTGCGCGGCGCTAAGGCGAGAGCCACATTGTGAAAAGGAACCGCCCTCAATCCGGGAAGCTCTTGCAAAGGTTTTAAACAAATGTGCGCGGATTTAAAGCGAAAGCAACATTTTGAAAAGGAACCGCCCTCAATTCGTGAAACTATTGCAAATCCGAGGCCCAGCGAGGACCCCCAGAGGCCGAAAATACAGGAGAACCTCCCGCCGTGATTTGGTTCACAAGTCGAGGGGGTCTGGGCCCCTACCGGCGACAAATGGGCGACTGGGGGTCGATGCGCACCCCTTTCCCAATCCCCGCCGATCGTTTCCCTTGATGCTCCTTCCTTTCTCCTATCCCCTCCTCTGACCTGTCCCTGTCCCTTCTCCTCCTCCTCCTCCTTCTCCTCTTCCTCCTCCTCCTCCTCTTCCTCCTCTCTCCTCTCTCCTCCTCCTACTCCTCTCTCCTCTCTCCTCTCTCTCCTCTCTCCTCTCTCCTCCTCCCCCCGCCCCCCTCCCCCCACCCTACTCCCCCCTCCTCCTCCGCCTCCTCCTCCTCCTCCTCCTCCTCCTCCTCCTCACCGACCTGGAGGTGATGCTCGACCTGGTCCAGCTGCAGGGGCCCGACAGGCAGGTCGTGCAGGGGGTGCCCGCCTCGTCCCTGCGGCACCTCGTGCCGATCAGGCCGCCCGGGCCTCTTCGGCCTGAGGGTGGGGCAAGAGAGGCAGAGCGGCAGATAGACAGAAACAGGGAGAGGAGGAGGAGGAGGAGGAGGAGGAGGAGGCAAGGAGGATTGCGTTGACTGAGGAGAGGACTGGCAGTGAGGAGCAGGAGGAGGAGGGGGGTAGGAGGGGGGGGGGGGGGAGGGGGGAGGGGGGAAGGGGGAGGAGATGGAGGGTAAGTAGTAGAGGAAGGAGGAGTTGAGGAGGAATAATTTAAATTAATAATAAAAATAAGAAGATAAGTAAGAGGAGAAGGATGGAAGAGGACGAGGAGGAGGCGGGAGGAGGAGGAGGAGGAGGAGTGAGGGGAGTGAGGAAGGGGGTATGGGAGCAGGAAGGAGGAGGAGAAGGAGGAGGCGGAGGAGGAGGAGGGAGGAGGCGAGGAGGAGGAGGAGGAGGAGGAGGAGGAGAGTAGGATGGGAGGAGGAGGAGGGAGGAGGAGGGAGGAGGAGGAGGAGGAGGAGGAGGAGGAGGAGAAGGAGGAGGAGGAGGAGAAAGAAGAGGAGGAGGAGAAGGAGGAGGAGGGACGGGCAGGGAAATGTCAGAGGAGAGGATAGGAGAAAGGAAGGAGGATCAGGGAAAACGATCGGTGGGAATTGGGATAGGGAGGTGTATCGACCGCCAGTCGCCAGTTGGTCGCCGACAGGGGTCCGATAGCCCCACCCAACCCAGGAACGTGCGGATTCGCTGTCGGGGGCCCATCGCCGATCTATCGGCGACGTATCCCCGATTCCAGGTCGATGCTTCGTCCCCTGTGCCAGTCCCCCCCCTGTCGTTGCCCCTTCCGAGGATGGCGGAAGCGGGGCAGGCGCGGGTCCTGCTGGCACAAGCCGGGGGGGGGGGGGGGGGGGGCACGCGCGCGCGCGAGGCTACTTGCGCACACGTTTGTCTCTCTGCGGGTGCGGGTGCCTTGCCACGCCGCACTCGTCCTCCTTTGCCACCATCCCTTACGAGGAACATCCTGGAGGCCTCGCGCGGCGCGTAATAGTAGTACGACCTAGTGCAATTGCCAGTTCCGTAAGCTATTTTTCGACGCTAGGGCGGCGATGCTCCAGCGTAAATCCGACGTACTTCCGACGTTGTCCGACATGCACCCGACGTGGATCCGACGTAACCCGGGTCTCAAATTGCCGCGCGAGGCCTCCAGGATTTTGCTCATAACAACACGCGAGCCCGCGCACGTATCACGTTTTGGAGGCCACGGCCTCCAGAGCATGCCCTAATGGTCACGGGCGGGCTCCTCAGAAGAGCGCGCACAATTCCGGCATTCGTTTCGCGTCGCTTCGCTTGTGCTCTCTCTCCTCCGTCCCCGCTGTCTCAGTCGAGGAGCTTACGACATTCCGCCCACCCCCCAAAGAAAGCATAGGCAGGCGGGAAAATCTCGGAGGCATGCTGCAGTCTCTTAGGATGGCTCTCAGCATCACCCGGGAGCGTCTGTCGAGGCATCAGGGGGCCTTTTGGTGCCTCTTGGGGGCCTCTTGGGGACCTCCAGGAAGGCTCTTGGGGCCTCGTGGGGGCGGCTAGAGAGGTCTCTGGGGGGCTCATGGGGGCCATCTTGGGTGGAAAGGCTCGAAATTTCAGTTCGGATTCCCCTTCCACGGCCTCTCTTGTGGCTCTCTTGGAACGTCTTGGGAGCCCCTAGGGCCGGCCGGCTTGGGCCTCTCTCGGGGGTCTTCTGGGTCGTCTTGAGGGCCTCTGGGGCCGTCTTGGGGCCCTCTTCGGCCGTATTGGGGCGAACTCGAGACAATCTTGGGACCCCCTTGGGCCGTCTTTCATTCTCTCAAGACGCACAAGGCGAGCATGTTGAAAATGCACGTCTTCCCAAGGGACTGAGACGATTGTTGCTTCTCGGGGCCTTCCCGGCGGTCCTCTGGGAGCACTCTTTGGCCGTCTTTCGGGCTGGGCGAAAGGGGGGGATTGGGAAAGGGGGGGTTACGAAATTTGCTGCATGCAGCTGGTTTCGGCCTCACCGAGGGCCCATTCCTCGATACATAGTCGCCTCCTGCGCCGGGAGGCGCCGAGAAAATCAGCTACGTGAGCTGATTCTCAAACCCCCCCTTTGCTATCCCCCCCTTTCGCCCGACCCGAGTCTTGGGCGCGCCGTGGGCCGTCTCGAAGCCTTGTTGGATCACCGTGGGGCTACCTTGGACCATCTCGACGCTTTATTGGACTGTCTTGGCGATTCGTTTGGGCCCTCTAGACTCTAGAGCCGTTTCGAGGCGCTTCGCTTGTTGTCTCTCTCACTCTCCCCTTCTCTCCCCCGCTCTTGCTGTCTGATCTAACCATTCCGGTCAGGAGGTTTCGTTGCGTTTCGGGCCCCCGGAGACCAGGACACAGATAAACCAGGACACGGAAAACCTAGGAAACGACATCCTTTCCTGGAAAGTCACGTTTTTCAACACCCCTGCATGTTTTGTTTGCTGCACTGCAGGATTCGGGTTTGTGTCGGGGTTTAGGGGTGTCTTGCAGGCTTTTGGGGCTTGTGTCCGGGTTTATTCTGGAAGTGTTGCAGTGCAGTATTTTGTTCGTGCCGCCGTTTGGGAAAATTGGTTTCGGGGATGCTGGGTGTCCAGGTCTAGCGTGTCCGTGTCTACGGGGCCCCGAGCGTTCCTTTCCAGTCACTCCGCGAGCAGCTTGTCTGCAAGGAGTTTACCAACAGGCTCCAGGGAGCCGGCAGGTGCGCCACCGCATCCAGAGTCGGACGGGCGACCCGTGGCCTCCCGTGGCCGCCCATTGGCGTCCTTGTGACACCCCTGCGGCAGAAAACCCTGCACCGCTTTGCGCACAGCCACGCTGGGGGCCACGATGGCGGGTCACGAGGGGGTGCCAGGACGAGGAGGCACCGCGGGGGGGATCAGCACACGGGCAGGAGCAGGCATAGGGTAGGGACAGGGATGTCGGGCTAGAGGCAGGGATGGGCATGGGGCTAGGGATAGGGATGGGCATGCGGGATAGGGGGGTGGAGGAAGAGGAGGAGGGATAGGGACAGGGATGCCGAGAGGGGTAGGGATAGGGAGACAGACGGCACTTGGAGACCACGGAAGGCCACAGAGGACCACGGGAGGGAACCGGAGGCAACGGGGGGCAACGGGTCGCCCCCCCGACTTCGGATCCGGCAGCGCACCCCGCAGTTCCTTCGACGATCCTCCACCTCCTCCTCCTCCTCCTCCACCTCCTCCTCCTCCTCCTCCTCCTCCTCCTCCTCCTCCTCCTCCTCCTCCTCCTCCTCCTCCTCTACTGGGCACCTGGAGACAAGTTGTTGGGGGGACAACCGGTTCTGGCCAGGAACGCCTGCTTAGAGTGTCTCGCTGCTGGCTCTGGCCCACCCCCACGCTTCGGCGCGACACGTCAGCCACGTCCAAGCCCCCCAGCATCAGCGTTCCGAGCTCTTCCGCGAGGCAGAGCGGCACATCGTCCCACGAGGCAGAGCGGCGCGTCGTCGGCTTGCAGGGCACAGCGTGTCGCAAGGGCCGCCGCCGCACACGCCTGGCAAAAGTTCCTGACCGTGTGTGAGCCCGGTGGGTTGGACCTGGAGTGCCTCCACACATCGGCAATCTGCTCCAGCGGTTCTCCCAAAGAGTCGCTCTGGCGAGTCCAGAGAAGGAAAAGGTACCCAAGCCTCCCTCGTTTTCCCCCTCTTGGGCCTCCTGGGTGGTTCTCGTCGCCACCTCTGGAGTCGCCTCGAAATCTTGGTCAGAACGCACCCCAGGAGAGGTCCAGGGAGTAGCGGTGTCAGTACCTTTTGGTTTCCCCACGAATGGCTTGCTCATTGCATGACGGTGGGCACGTCTGTTGCAGGACCGCTCGGTGCGGTGCACTGCCGCACGTCCCTCCTTGGCGGTCGCCCCCTTGCCCCCCTCAACATACACAGACCATTGAGCACTCCGTGTGCTTGTTGACGCGAGTGATGTTTGGAAGTTCTGCGAATGACGAGGTGGGGGAGCGTCAGCCAGGTGTCGAGTAGGGTCAGACCGGAGAGGACCTGGGAGGATCACGCCCAGTAGCTTTTGGAGAAGAGAGCTGTGTTCCTACGTGGTATCGACACGCTGTTGGAGGAGTACGCGGTTTACCTGGATAATTATGATGTTGTTCAAGAGCGGCGACCCTATGACTACCAGTCTCTGAGCCTAACGGCCAGCGTCCCCAGAAATCTGCCAAGCTTTGATGATCTGCGAGCAATCCGATCGCGAGGCCGAGCCAAGGGGCTGCAAGCACATCGCCTGGCCACTCTCGAGACGAGAGCGCGAACGAAAGTTGGAGAGTCGCCCGGCTTTCGGTGACGGTTGAGTCTCCCGATGTTGCCGTGCCTTTTTGCTCAGTGTGTTCCCCTCGCTCTCCGCATACGGCAGGTTTGCGCCGCGTTGACGCAACGGCGACCTCGCTGCGAGCGTTCAAGGGTGAATCATCCGCGCGGTGTCAGAGACCAACGCCAGCGTCATCGTGACACGAAGCTGCCGTACAGTCGGGGCGCTGAAGAAGGAATCCTTTTCGTTGGGGAGGGCTCCGAATTCCTCTATCGTTCAACAGCTTGCCTCAGGTTTGCCTTAGGTCTTCGATCGGAAATCGAAGTTCACCTTCAGGAAAAAAGGGGCATCGTTCCTTGCGTATCGCTCCTGGGGTCAACGCCCCGACTGTAACCCTCTCATCCTCTCTGGCGGCCTCCTGGCCAGCCTTCCAATCGTGACCGCCAGGCTCGTCAGCTGGGTCGTACACCGCACGGACGGCTGGCTCGGGAGGGTGCAGTCCTGGGACGAGGACCTGGTCGTCTGCTTCGCCGCCACGGGCGCCGAGGACCCGTGCCGCTGCCGCGTGCGCGCCGCCAACACGAAGCAGGTCGAAAAAGAGAACAGTGCACAGCAACAAGTGTTCGTCGCTCGGCGCGATGGTCTTGGATCGGCGCTGGGGCCCCCCTGGCGGCGCCGCTGGCGCCGCCCCGGGCGCGCTTTCAGCGCGCCAGGGGGGGGGGAGGTCCAGCGCGGACCCCAGAAGTCTGCGCGGACCGTCGAGAGTTTCTGCCGCTTCTTGCGCCTCCCTAGCAGGGCATCACTATCGCCGAGAGTTTCTACCGGGACTTCTTCCCAGGGCTGGCGGTGTCCATCAACGTGCAGGACAGGGCTGGACCGAAACGATGTTTTGGCCATCTCGTGGGCCGTTTTGCTTGTCGTTTTGTTTCGCATTCAAAGCGAAGCGAAGGCAACACGGCTCGAGGGTTCCACATCCCCCTGTCCTACCTCCTTTCACTCACCATTTACATCCCTCTCAAATCTCTCATCATTCGCACCTCGGTGTGTCTTCTCTCGACTGCGTGTGGCGACGGCAGATGGCACGGATTGGGCAAGTCGTTCGGGTGGTGCCCTGGAGAGAGGTCGGACAGGGAGCGGTGGCCCTAGGGATCGGGCTTGGGCAGGGCGCACGTGCGGCCATCGGAAACTCTTGGGCCTTTGTAGCATCGTTGCCGCGGGATTGCTACGAAGAGAGTGTCCACACGTCGCTCTTGCGCGCGGGCCGCAGGCCACAGTACTACACAATGCCAGGCTTCGGACCCATGTCGTTGGCGTGGGGACGTGGTCTGATGGGGCTAATCTCAGGCTTCTTCCTTGGAACATTTCTGATGCTCCTGTCGCACTGGTGCCGCCGCACTGCGCCCCCGGCATCGCCAGCGCCACAACCTGCGCCTCAGGCGCAGGCCTCGCCACCGCCACAAGCTGCACCTCTGGCGCCAGCTCCACCGCAGATGGCGCTGCCGGAGCCGGTACCGCCGCACGAGCACGCCAAGCTCAAGATCATCCGGTGCATTCAGGCTGCTTGGAGGGCACCCTGCAGTGAGCGAGCCTGCGGAGCACACTGGGGCAGCATCCGAGATGGACTTCTTGCGCCGGCCTGTTGAACTCCAGGGTCTGGGCGTGGTGCATCTCCGAGAGGACAGGGCGCAGCCGTGCATTGCACTACAAGGGCTTCTTTACCATACCGTTTGCGTGGTATTGTATGCCCTACGGCGAGTGCTGTGACTCACCGGGTTTGGTTTTCATATTCTTGCAGGGGCACGTGCAGGAGACGGGTTACGACGCAATACCCGTGGTCCAGAGCTGCCACGGGTACTTCTGGTTTTCACACGGAGGAATACACGAGTTTGTGGCGTTTTTCGCGCGTCTACACGCGCCTGGGAGATAAGAGTCTCCTTCTGCTGCCATACCGGTGCTCTCCATTTGCCGGGCAACGCATTGGTGAGGCATCACACCCAGGGCCTTCCAAACTACACCGGATTACGACTCATCCAACGAAGCGGGTTATGTCCGTCGTGCGGTCTTATTTCGCAGTCATTTCTTTGGTTCTGGTTTTTACTTATATTCTGACCTCTACCATATCAACGAATCCAGCGTTCTGATATACCAGCCCGCTTCCCACTCTGGCTCCGACACCCGGTCCGATTTGCTGTTTGTCTTCGATTTCGGCGCCTACGCTATTCAATCCCGTGGTAAATTAACGTTCAGCGGTAACCATGGTGAAATTATCTATGCCGACGTCTGGGTTTACCTGGATACCGATGGCCAGGCCGGATGCGGCAAGCACACGCCCACGAATACAACGAAGCCAGACATATTACGACATAATGGTCCAAGTGCAGGTGTGACGACTACGTGGATTCCGACTTCGGTGTTCTTAGCGGTGCGTGGATCAAAAACAAATGATGGCGATAATTGTTGTAATATGGGTTCGTTTGCGGGATTTGTTGGGGCCTCCTTGAGGAGCTTATTCCACGGAGGGGTGCACTCACTAGCCCAACTCTGGCACCAGAGTGTCCTAGAACTTCCGATTTCCCGCCGACCCCCCACCTTCCGATTCCGGCTCGATTTCTGATGCCGCCTTCCATTTTTTGATTCCGACCCGCGGGCCCAACCTCAGTGCCACGTTTCCCGGGATCTTAGTGCACTGGCTCCAGGTCACGAATGTTAAGTCGGGCGTGTCTCTCTATAGGAGGAATATTCAAAAATAGTAAAGAATTAGTCTAGGACGTTTTTTTTAATACCATTTTCGAATATGTTTCCCAACCCTCCTGTGTTGGGTTCTCGTTTTGAATAGAGCAGTGTGGTCGCCCCGTCCTTCCTCCTTCCTCCTCTCCTCTCCTCCACTCCTCCTTCTCTCCTGTTTCCTGTGTTCCACCACTATAGCTCGCGGTGCCCTGGGGGGATGAGATCTGCGAAATTGTCGGCATTTTCGTGGGCTCTTGGGAGGTCCAGCGGAGGTACGTCATACGCGGACCAGCGGTGCCCTGGGGGGCTGCGATCTGCGAAATTGTTGACCTTTTCGTGGGCTCCAGGGAGGCCCAGCGGAGGTACGTCATACGCGGACCACCACTAGAGCTCGCGGTCCCCTGGGGGCTGCGATCTGCGAAAATGTCGGCACTTTCGTGGGCTCTTGGGAGGCCCAGCGGAGGTACGTCATACGCGGACCACCACTATAGCTCGCGGTGCCCTGGGGGGCTGCGATCTGCGAAACTGTCGGCATTTTCGTGGGCTCTTGGGAGGCCCAGCGGAAATTCGTCATATGCATCTGCGGACCACCATTATAGCTCGCGGTTCCCTTTGGGGGCTGCGATCTGCGAACATGTCGGCACTTTCGTGGGCTCCTGGGAGGCCCAGCGGAGGTACATCAGACGCGGACCACCACTATAGCTCGCGGTGCCCTGGGGGGCTGCGATCTGCGAAATTGTCGGCACTTTCGTGGGCTCCTGGGAGGTCCAGCGGAGGTACGTCATACGCGGACCACCAGAAACGCCCCTCGTGTGTCCGTTTTGTATTTTCGCCGCTGCTCTTCTTGTTGCGCTCTTCTGACATCACTGCTGGGTGCTCTTCTTGCGCACTGCGAGTCCTTCAGAATGCCAGTCAGCATTGAGTGGTCCTGAGTATACTCGCCGCATGTATAGAAAGGGATGGGTACGTCGCATTGTATTTGTTTATTTGTGAGGATTTTTTGATTTTTCGTTCAAAATCGGCCTGTAGGGGGACACGCCCGACCTAACACTATTGTCTGATCCTGAAGGGCCGTCGGTTTGATAGGCGTGGGCAGAGATGCATGGGAGACCCACTGGCGACGGGAAGGACACCAACAGCCGAGTGGACATTACAGACTACACGGGCTCCGACCGCAACGCCAGGAACCAACATTCTCTCACCGCTTATGGCAATGCAGGGTACGCAACAACATCATGATGCGATTACGGTTGTGGCGAGTACTTCATTTCCGACGGGCTCCGGAACCAATTCTGGCATCGTGTTCTTTTGGGATCCCGACATACCAATTCCAGAGAATCGTCCCATGCCAAAGAAGCGTACGATCGATGCACAATTTAGGACACAACAACACCTCCCACCATCAACGACACGACTGTGTGTTATCGTTGCAAGGTTCTTTTTTCTTTATTCGGTGTTACGGCGTGGGGGACTTACTTTTCCTGAACGACATCAACAAGAATACCGCATTATTAGGTGGGTGTGTGACAGGACGTGTGGGAAATAGGATTGGGTACCCATATCTCGTCGGTACGCACCTCTTGGCGAATCCAGGGGCTGTATTACCATACGAGGTCACATCATGTGCAGGAATACGGATAGGGGAAGAGATCAATCCAGGCCCACCGTTGGAATTAGAAGGAGCTCGGCAACGTGCGCTAGAATATTTGACATAACTTGGGATGGCTACGGGTGTATCTCTACAAGGAGCGCGCCCGCTGCAAGCAGATAGAAGGCTCGCGCCGCGTTCCTCAACAATTCGGTTTCCATTCCCGGGACTGGCCGATCTTATTAGACAAATTTCGGGACTGACTGAACGTCTTGCCGAATCGCCTTCCCCGGGAAGAGATGAATACGAACCGCTTTCAACAGTGGGCCAAGCCTTAGGGCTCCTGGTGGAAGGCCTGGTATCTGGTCCGCTGGACCATGACCGGCAACCTGGTTTTCCGACACAGGTTACAGGTTGGCCTACATTGCCTGTCAGCCAAGGGCCTCCAGCTGAAACACATCCACCACCCCACGACCTCGAAGGACCTCCCAATTCAGAGGGCCCATTGGCGTGCGACGTTGGGGGCAACGATACGCCCGAGTTTCCGCATCTTTTTCAACATCTTCTTCCTGAAGGGCGCGACACACGCATGGCGGACTTCGTCCTAATGCGGAGGATCACCGACCTCCCGCCGACATTATTAGAGAACGAAGTGCAGACTGACATACAAGAACAACATTGGTCGGTGTTCAATGTGCCCTTGATTTGGACTACAGTGGGGGATAACCATGTTTTATGGTGCTTTTGCGATATGGGAGCGGAGTTTCCCGATATGCCCAAGACGCCTATTCCAGATCAGTTCAGATGAGCATTCCGCGCATGGCGACAAGCATTCCTAGAAGCAGAGATTATGGATGGCAGTGGTCTGATTCAGTGGTTGCACATCCAAGGGTACGATACACGATATTTGACTGTGGGCAACTACGTGGGTAGGGAATCGCAGACACGAATCCTGGATTACGTCCGTACCATGTCGGTGGATTCTCGCCTTTTACTCGACATGTATTATTATGCAGCTTTGTGCGTGCACCAGACTCTGCCATTGCACGATTATCTATCCCACCATATTTCAGAATACGTGTCTATGCATCCACCTTCAAGACCCGCACCACCCCCAATATCTGAGCCACATGGGCAACGTGCGTTCCTTGGAAATGGAGATCGAGCGGCGCTACCACGATTCCGATTACCGCTAGGAATTTCAACGCAACGTTCCCGGATTGATGGGCTCATATACGGATTGTCATTTGGGTTGTGAATATAGCTAAGCAAGTGCAAACCATGAAGACACTACCAACATGCATCCGGGATGTTTACGCGCGCATTTTTATTCAAGTCTTGTGCATTGTGCGCGCGGAGTTTGTGAATTGGCAAGTAGGAGACATATCGCAACAGGAATGCGTATAAACATGGGGCACTCGTGTTGTTGCTACCGCGGCTTTGCTTCACCATGCAATGCGCGGTGGGCAGTCAGGGGCGCGTGACCTCAAGCGCTGCATCGCATTATTTGATGAAGGTGCATGGGGTCAACTCGTGGAGGCCGCGCACTCCGACCTCAAGGGCCGAAAGCCTCCCAACCACACGAAGTCCAACGACATCGAGGCAAAGCGCATAGACAAAGCAATGGCTTTAGCCCAAAATAGGGAACTCAGCCCGCGGCGCGGACACTCACATCACCCGCTCTCGCCCCCGGCACGCCCGCGACTTTGACTGGGCTCACGAATCCACGATTCAGGCCGACGCACCCAGCAGAACCTCTGCTTCAAGAGTTGGACACGTTTCAACCAGAACACCAAATCAATTTGGATCGTCACGTTTTTGGGACTGCGTTGCGAACGTCGAGGAAAGGCTTGAGCCCAGGGATGTGGGGGTGGAGGGTACGAGTATAATAAAGTATGCTTGCTATGCGAAACCAGCTTTAAAGCGTTGTGTGAAGTGGCGGAGCACTTAGCTAGGGCACAAATCCAACGACCTATCAGTAACGCGTTGCGCGTCTCTGCGCTCACGGCATTGAATAAACCAAACAAGCGGGTACGAGGGATCGCAGATGCAGATGCGCTCCGCCGGTTGGTATCCAAAGTTTTGGCAAAGCAGCACCAAGAACCTCTAAGGGACGCAATTCACCCTCACAGTTTTGGGGCCCTCCGAATCAAATGATATTCAGTGTGGATGGGATGGGAGCTTACGATCACATCAGCAGGACTCGTCTGTTTGAGCATCGGCTACAAGATCAGGCGTTGCACTGATGAATACAAGTTGTGAGGCAATGATATGGGTTACAATCCGAATTCCGATGGATACACGACAACAAGACATTGTATGTTATATTTCATGGTGACGGTGGTGAACAGGGGGGCGCTCAGATGCCAGGACTGTTTTGTTTAGCTTCACGCCCGGCGCTGGAACAAATCCTCAATCGATTACCTCCCTGGAATCGAAATCTTTGAATGTGCGATCCAAGTGATGCGGCCTACACTTGGAATGTGGTGAAGATAAAGATGAACAGCACGCGCCATATCTACATCCACATGGGGGAAACTCCAAGTTTGGGGTCCCGACCCAACATGCCCAGAATATTTGCGGGCTGCAGCGCCGCATGCTTTTGAAAAGCAACGCATGAGCGAAAGTTTAAGAAATCCCGCTTGGATGCGACGAGTACATTGCCGCTCTCGGAGTTTAGATCACCGCAAAGAGGGAGCAGCTATCGAAATAGATCCCCAGCTCCCTTCGTTGCAAATGTTGCGGCGACGAAGCACGACCAATGGCGAGAGAAGACGACAAGGCTATGTTGGATACGTTTCGGACCTTATTCGGCATAGCTCCGAAGGACTCGTGGGATTCCAATCTTCATGGGGTCGAATTCGATACATGGGCCGATCAAGCACAACTAACGTGACTTTGGGGAGGAATGGGGCTACGAAGCCCATGCACAACAGCTATGGCAGCCTAGAGGCCAGTTGGGCGGAGGTGCTTTCAATATTGTTACAAGCGTTCCCGCACGTAGGACGCAACATTTTGTTTTGGCTCATTGCACTGCAGAGAGTGGTCATGGAGCCCCCCTTTGCCTCAGAGCAACAGATGCGGCAGGACGATATTGCGATCAAACTGGCTGGAAGAGTCGACCTCGATGGCAAAATGTTGAGAATGAGGAGCGCCAACCATCCCTTTCAGAAGATCGCTCCGTTCTGGGCGACTGGGAACATGGGTGGCAAGTCCATGCGGCAGACGCTATTCAGCGCACCGCCCACGATAATTCACTTCGCACATTGGCCTTGCCTGTTACGGGGGCGAGCGAACGCGGCATCCGCAGGCAAAGCAAGGCTGAACTGTGCCATGGGACCCTATTCAACAACATGGGTCCTGGCATGCCCGCCGTGCAAAATTCTGGCATTCGCACAGAGGGACTTATTAGGTGCAGTGCAGAGACGTTTGGGCATCCCTGTTACGCGGTCCGGACCCTCACAGTCATATTATGCTTGCGTCTGGGACTGGGGGTCGCACAGTCGTACACAAATTTGACATACAGAGGTCGTGGCGGGGTGGAGGCAGATTTTTACAGAAGCGGGCTGCATGGTACACGACCGCAGTGTTGAACGTATGTTGGCTAGAACAAATATCCCGATTCCACCCCACGACCAACGACGCCTCTAATCGTGACGTGTGTTCACATGGACCGCGGACTCCCACTTAACACATCTCCCCTATTGGTGGTACCGGGAGGGCCTGGTGAGGAACGAGCGACGCAGGAGGACGACCTTTAGAAAGGGCGGAAATGGTAAATAACGGTATGCATTCAGAGGTTATCGACAGTGGGTTGGGGTCGTTGCAATGTTTGGCTGCAGAAATTAACGAGTGTGCCAAAATTTGCGCACGAACGTGTAAAGACTCTGCATCCACGCATACAGCGTGGAGTAGCATTAGGGCTTCTTCAGCGCTGGTGGGGGATCCTAGGCATCGCAGTGCCAAAACATTGTAGCTAGGTCTGTGCACGACCCTTACGGCGACCTCCCGCGGACACCGCCAGAGCCGCCCGGTGCGCTCGCTGATTAGGATGTGATGTAGTGCCTGTCTCCTCCTCGTCCTCGTCCTCCTCCTCCTCCTCCTCCTCCTCCGCCTCCTCCCCCTCTTCCTCCTCCTCCTCCTCCTCCTCCTCCTCCTCCTCCTCCTCCTCCTCCTCCTCCTCCTCCTCCTTCCGTAGCCATTTTGGCTCAAGGGTTCCTGGGACCCGCGATCCACATCTGGCCGCGTGCTCCCGCCGCGAGCGGGCGTCCTCGCCATGGCGCCTGCTGGATGCTGACGCACCTCTGCATCGCGTTCTTCTGCCACCTTGGAGAAGGACTTCATCTACCTGCTCGTTTTTCCTCCCCACCGTGCGCGTGGGCTACACGCGGTATGACGGGTTGCCGCTCCTACGTACAGGCGCTCGCCCAGCAGCGCCCGCTTACAGCCGAACAAGAACGACGACGCTTTCGTGACGCTCATTATCGCGCTGTCCAATCTGGCCCGGGTCGCCGCTTTGTGGAGTGCGCCGCCGAGGACCACACCGCGGTCAAGGCGATGGCTCGAGGCAAAGAGCTTCACCGCTGCCTGGACTGGAAGCGCGGCGGGTCCACGGCGTCGGGCAGGATCTCCGCCTACCGCTCGTGGAAGCTGGGCACGCTGGACCAGACCGACTACAAGTCCGCGAGGCGCTATCTCGAGCGCGCTGACCATGCCAAGCACTACCACCCCGCAGCGCCCACAGCAACAGCACGTTCGGCATTGGCAAACGTACATGACAATGATGACTTCCGAGGTGGTGTCTTTCCGCCCGACGCTCACCCTGACTTTCGTCCTGTCAGTTGCACATGGAGGCGCTGTTCTGCACAACGCTGACAAGAAGATCAACTCGCTCCCTGCGCTGCCAGAGTTCACGTTCACGCTGCACAGCGACAGCCTGCTCGCCACGATCGACGAGAATATATCAACGTTCCAGCGCTCGCTCATTACAACTATCGATGCGAAGGTACCGAATGCTGCCGACACGATTCGGGCCGCCATGTATGCCAATTTCGCCACGATGGATGCGATCGGCACCGTGGCCGCCACGCTCCACGACACGATGCCCAAGAGCCTCCACACCAACTTCGTGCAGTCCAAAGCTGTGATCACCGAGATGCTCGAGGAGTCTCTCAAGCGCCAGCGCCCGCCGCCCCTCCGACGCCCGACCGCGCTGCCCGACAACATGCGTCACGAGATCCGTGCCATGTTCGACCAGAAGTGGCTGGACGTCAAGGCGTACGCCAACACGGATACGAAGCGGTCGCTCCGCGCATTCAGGCTGCAGATCAACAACTTGCTTCCCGAGCTCAAGACCGAGCTCGACGAACGGGCGAAGGTCATCGAGTACGACTACGACGAGCTGCGGCAGCAGGTTGACAACATTGAACAACACGTCCAACACGTCCAAGGTCGAGAGCCGTCACGGGTTGACTTCGGCGGCAGTTTGGACTCCAAGCTTGACAGTTACTACGGCTCGCTCCTCACCAGCATCAGGAACGCCTGCTGCGACACCTTCTCGAAGCTGCTGGACACCTACGCCATGTCCCTGAAGCCTTCGCCGTACGAGGTTCCCTCGATCGAGGAGCTGATGGAGTGGACGAATTTGAGCAGTCCAGCGCCAGCTTCATCTACGCCTACACACAAGTACTTCATCATGTGGTTCTTTCTCTGAGACCACAGCTTACGGGTAGGTGAGCTAGGCCCGAGCACGCAGCGGTGGAGACAAACTCATTTGCCCTCTTCTCGCTTCGTGCTCGTGACCGCCTGCCTTCTTCCTTTCTTCAGAATACCCAGACTCCTTCTCCTCCTCCTTCTCCTCCTCCTCCTCCTCCTCTTCCTCCTCCTCCCCCTCTTCCTGTAGGGCTGCTTAGCTTGCCGCTGGCCGTCTCGCCCAAGGCGATTGTCGGGCTAGGACTGTTGTGGCGCTGCGTGGTGGCTGATTGCGCGCGGAAAAATCACTGTTTAGCTTCAGCCCTGGTGCAGGACCTGCGCTCCGGCGCCCTCGTGTCCGAGTGGCTGGAGGGCGACGCCGCGCGAGCCACGGCGGCCCCGCGGGCTGGCGCGGAAGGAGAAGCGGCGGGGCCGCCCCCCCAGCGCGTGGAAGCCGTCATCGAGGAGGTCCGCGTCGGGTCGGCGCACGTGGAGTGGCTCACCCAGGTGAGAGCGACGCCCCCGCAAGAAAACGGGGGCCGTCGTCGCCGCCCCTGGCGCGCGAGCTGCCCGCGTCAGGCCGCGCGCTCGTCTCCAGTGCAGCGTGCCGCGCTGGCGGCCCCGCGTAAGCCACCTCGCGATGGGCCCGTTTTCCACCACCACCACCACCACGGGGATTGGGCGCCCCAGCGACGGCGAGAGATTGGGGTTCGCGGCTGTTGCCGACGTCAGCCACACGCAGATTGGGGTGGGGTGAGAAGGGAAGGTTTCTTAGAAACACCCTTGCTTCTCAGAAGGCGCGGGCCTTGTCTGTAGATGTAAGGGTCCGCGCCTTCTAAGAAGCATCCTCCTTCTAAGGAGCCTCCCCCCTCCTCCTACCCCTTTGTGCGCGCCGCCAGCGATGCTGTTGGATTGGCCCATATTGCAGTGTGACGGCCCAGACTTCGTGGGATGTTCCCACGGGGGCGCTCGCGTCAGATTTCAGACTCGGTTTCGTCGCTTCTCTGCCGGCCCTGTCAGGTCGACCAGAGTCCCCCGAAGCCCTAGTCTTGCGCTTCCCCGGCGCATGCCGCCAGCAATGCAGATTTCTTCGCAGGATGCGGGCCCCGTGAGCTCCGAGGCGGGAACTGATCCACCACCACCGCCTTGGGAATCGACCTTCGGGGACCTCGGCAGGCGGTGGATGTGCACATATTCTGGCCCTGGAGGTGGACAGTCTGTCCATATCCACCACCTGCCGAGGTCACAGAGGGCCGATCCCATGGGCGGTGGTGGTGGACAAGTCCCCGCCTCGCACGAGCTGTCGAGCGGCCCGCCAGCTGGTGCTGCCGAGGGGCCTGGGCCTCCAGGGCGGGGGCCCGAGCTGCGGTCGCGAGCTGCTAGTTGGCGTGTGGCTCCGCCGGTTCTGGCCCACCTCGCTTCGGCGCGTCACGCTATCCACATCTTGGTCCCCAGGCCTCGACGTCCTGAGCTTCCCCGAGATCCGACGTAGCGAAAAAATTGCAGCATCGTGAACAGCATGCCCGGAACCCTAGACTCCATCTTTCTGCATCCGTTTTTTGGGGCGGACAGAGCCCCCACCCTGACACGTCGATTAGTGGATTGTTCGTTTTCGGTTCTCGAGAGGGCGCCGCGGCCGTCATTTTCAAGGCTTGCGCCCGCCAGGTTTGGGCCCGAGGTCGTTTGACTAAACCACGTTTTACTAAAGGGGGTTCTATCCATCCCCGAATTTTTCGAGCCGGATCGATCTGTGGGGGCCCCTGGGCCTGAAAAAAGGCGAAACCGCTCAGCTCGGAAACATGGAGATGCCAGGACGCTCCAGCGCTGGCTAAGCCAGCCGACGGGACTCAGTGCTGATGAGATTGCGTCGTACTCCAGTGGATATACACAAACGGCCAGGTTCTGATTGGGGATGCTCCCGCTACCCCGACCGTAAGATGAACCATTCCCAGCTGCCCCAAACCAAGTTCGACCACCCCCCCCACTACACAGTACCCCTCTTGACGTCGTTCGTGCGCAAGCCGCTGTCTCACCACCAGGGCCTCGGGGTTTTGCCATCCCCCCGTCCCGGCGAGCGGAGCGGCACGCGATCCACTCGCGGGGGCACGGCGCGTCGCCGGGGCCGCCGCCGCGACGCGCTATAAGCGCACAAGGTCCTGGCCGGTCAGGCTTAAGTCGGGCCTTTCCCTCTACAGGAGGAGTAGCCAAAAAGAGTCAAAACATAATCTGGGGACGACTTGCATCGCAATGTTGGCGTATGTTTGAGCTGTTTCTTTTCTTGCGTATTTTGAGAATTTCGTCCACAATCCGCCTGTCGGGGGACATGCCCGACCTTGCGCTGAGCGCAAAAGGCCCCGGGCCGGCCACTCTCGCCGCGGTCCGTCGCCCGGGGCGGCGAAGAGGGGGGCGACTGCTAGCGGACCTCCGTGCGGGGCCACGACCTCTCCCCAGAGTTCATGGCGTCCCCCCTGAATGTAATCGCAAATGTTTTCAACAGTGCAGATGGGTGGGCTCCCCACCCTCTGCTCACGGTGGGCGTGGCCTCGGATGCTAAGCGCCCCGAGCCCTGAGGTTACCAAGCGTGCATGCGCATCTGAGCGTCAGACGGGCTTCTTTCGCCCACGGGTGCCCCAAACGATGCCCAAGCCACCACCTGCACCCCTGCCTACCAACCGGAAGCTGTGCACACGCTGCTCGAACCTTCCAAGACCCTGGGCCGCGCACGTGCCCCTGGCCATGCCCTGCGCCCCCCCCCCCCTCCTGTTCAGTCGGGCCTGTCCCCCTGCAGGCGGAATATTCAAAAGTAATCCAAAAATAAACTGGGGACCATTTTTTGCATATGTTTGACCATTTGGGAATAGATGTTTTGAATATTTTTTCATGTTCCTCGAAAATCCCCCTGTATGGGGGACACGCCCGACTTAACCCTCCCGTGACGCCCCCTCTCGCGGCCGCGGACGGCCGCCCTCTGCCTGGCCCTTTGGCCTCTCGGGGGGGCGCCGGGCCGCGCGGCCCGGCGCGCTGCGGCCCGGGCCGGGCGGCGGCCTCCCGGCGGCCGCGGGGCGGCGCGAGGGCGCGAGGGCGGCCGCGCGCCGCGCCGCCCAGTTGGCAGGTGGATCGCTGGAGCTCTCCGCCGCCGCTGGTCGGGGGCGGCAAAGAGGGGGGTGACGACTATGGGGGGGGGGGATCTCATGGCGGGGGCCATGATATTTCCTCAGATGTCATGGCGCCTCTTCTTATTTCATGACGTCCATGGCCCCCCCCCCGCTGGGCCGCGCACATGCCGCCGGTCATGATTTGCACCCCCCCCCCTCGTGGACACCCCCCTCTTGGCCGCTCCCGATCTGGCGGTGTGCCTGGGGCTTTGCGGTGATCCTGCTCGTGGACAGGTGTCACGTGTGCGGAGCTGCGCTGCCAATGCCGCGCGTTCCTGTGGCTCTGCTGCGTTCCTGCTCGCAGCGCACGCCGCCAGTGGCGGCGGAGAGCTTGAGAGATCCACCTGCCAAAAGAGCCCCCTGCGGGTCATGAACAAATTCAAGCAGTGGCGAAGCAGCCTGGCGTACCTATAGGCCTGCCAAACAATGTTCTAAGAACCTTCTGTGGTTTCCACGAAATGGTCTTGGAACATTTCTGGCTTGGACGTTCTTGTTTCAACACATCGGGCTTATGTTCTAAGAACATTGTTTTTTAGCTCTAAGAAACTTTTGGGGTTCTAAGAACATGTCGTGGTAGGCCTATGGAAATGCCGGGACGGTCGGTCCCTACTCAAAAAACATTCGTCGTGGCGCCAACATCGAAGAGCGGGCTTCGTGCGGGAAACTTTGGGATGGGCCTATCCTGGACTGCCCGGGATAATGTCGCTCCGGATGAAATGATTTTCGCGCGGAATATGAAGACTGCAGAAAATCACGTGAAATTCACGTCGTGTTTCGCTCGCCCTTTCGGGGTTTTGCACTGGCAGAAATCCATGCAAAAATCCTCTGCAGCGCGTCTGCCCTCCTGGATGGGATCGGAGCAGATGGGGTCGGGGTCGGAGGATCGCGCCGGATCGCCAATGCATCGCCGATGCGGCTCGCTGTGGAGCCCGAGTTGCTTCACGTCGACGTCGCCGATGCATCGCCGACGTCGCCGATGCGTCGCCAGTGCGTCCCCGATGCATTGCCGATGCACCGGCGATGCGGCGCGATCCTCCGACCCCATGTGCTCCGACCCCCTCCAGGAGGCCTTTAGTCACGAGGGGAAGGTCTTCGCCATCCTCGGCCTCAGCGGGGGCCCTCGCCGGCCCTCGGGACCGTCCAGAAACCACGCGGGATGAAAATCAGAGGCGACGATAGGGGCGAATAGCCCAGGGGAGAGCAATACACGTCTCCACGTGCGCCGATGCCCTATGTTTTCGGAAAGGCTCCCGGGCGAATACGTGTAATGCCCGCCCTTGGGCTATTCGCCCCTATCGTCGCCGCCGAGAAAAGCCGGTCCCGGCGCACGCGGGTGTCGTCGTCGTCGTCGTCGTCGTCGTCGTCGTCGTCGTCGTCGTCGTCGTCAGCGTCGTCAGCGTCGTCGTCGTCGTCGTCGTCAGCGTCGGCGTCGTCGTCGACGTCAGCGTCGTCGTCGACGTCGTCATCGCGTCCGGGACCCAGCTTGGGATGAGCGGCGCGCCCCTCGCGGGCAGCCTCTTGGATTCGGCGAGGTCAGTTCAAAGAAGGGAGCAGCCCCAGACTTGGCTGCCCTGATACGCCCGTGTTGAATCGCAGCACGCACCGTGTTGGAAACGTCCGTGTTAACACGCTGCGTGTTTGCTCCACGTGTTGGCCCGCGTTTTGGCGAACGTGTCTCGCCAGACCTACGTGTTCAGTCTGCGTGTTGAGATTCGTGCCATGACGCTACGCGTTGCGTTTTGTGTGCCAGGGCAGCTAAAGCCGGCAGGCAGCGAGGTTCAGCGCAAGCGGGGCTCAGCCACGGCGCTGGATCCTGCAGGGTCCTGCCAGGCCAGATTGTGGCTGAGCCGGGTTGGAGAGCCAGGCGCTGCCCTGGAGGTGGCCTGACGTATTGGCGGAGCCGTGCTTCCCAGAGATCCGATGTCTCGTCATCCTTTTCCCTCACATCTCATCATCTCATCATCATCATCATCATCATCATCATCATCATCATCATCATCAGCATCAGCACCATCATCATCATCATCATCATCATCATCATCATCATCATCATCATCATCACCATCATCATCATCATCACCATCATCATCATCATCATCATCATCGTCGTCGTCGTCATCATCATCATCATCCTTATCCTTATCCTCATCCTCATCCTCATCCTCATCAGCATCATCATCATTACCATCATCATCATCATCAGCAGCATCATCAGCATCATCATCATAATCATCATCATCATCATCATCATCATCATCATCATCATCGATATCGTCATCATCATCATCATCATCATCATCATATCCATCGTCATCATCACCACTATCGTCGTCATCATCGTCGTAATAGCCGCCATCATCATTACCGCCAGCATCATCATCATCATCATCATCATCATCATCATCATCCTCATCCTCATCATCATCATCATCATCATCATCCTCATCATCATCGTCGGTGCACCCCTCACGATGATCGTGGCCCCATGGGGAGCTCCACCGACCGCCCCAGTGGCGCAACCCGCATGCGTCACGCACACCCACTTCGGCACACCACTCACACGTTTCGTGGCCTCATAGGGAGCTCCGCCGAAGGTCCCAGTGGCGCAGCCCGCATGCGTCACGCACACCCATTTCGGCACACCCCTCACGTTTCGTGACCCCGTTGGGGGCTCCACCCAGGGTCCCAGTAGCGCAGCCCGCATGCGTCACGCACACCCATTGCGGCACACCCCTCACACGTTTCGTGGCCCCATAGGGAGCTCCGCCGAAGGCCCCAGTGGCGCAGCCCGCATGCGTCACGCACACCCATTGCGGCATACCCCTCACACGTTTCGTTGCCCCATAGGGTGCTCCACCGACCGCCCCAGTGGCGCAGCCCGCATGCGTCACACACACCCATTGCGGCACACCCCTCACACGTTTCTTGTCCCCATGAGGGAGCTCCACCGACCGCCCCAGTGGCGCAGCCCGCATGCGTCACGCACACCCATTGTGGCACACCCCTCACACGTTTCGCGCCACCATAGCGAGCTTCACCGACGGCCCCAATGGCTTTTTCCGCATGCGCCCACCGCACCTATTTCGCACACACCTCTGACGCGTTTCGTGGCCGCCGACACACCCAGTGGCCGCCCTCGCATGTGCCCACCAGAGAAATTTCTGGCACATTCCTCACATGTTTCGTGTGAGCTCCTCCGAATGCGGTGCATACAACGACGGTGTTCACAACTGCACATGGTTGGGTCTTTCGCCAGGCTGATTTTCAAATACTCGGCGGCGAGCCCAGGGGGGGAGTGCGTAGGGGCGGGCCTTCTCAGAAGGCACGGAAGGCCTCCAACCTTCTGAGAAGTGCCTTACTCTATCCCCGAAGACATCGAACATTTCTCAGAAGGCGCGAGGGTTTCTGAGAAGTCCCGCCGCCTTCTGAGAATGCCGTCTCCGCCCCTCGTTCGCCGCCAGAATACGGGGTCTGTGGAAGTTTCGACACTTTCCTGGGGACCGGCTCATCCTGAGTCAGTTTTTTGGGCGGTCCTGGGGCCTGATCGAGGCCCCCAGAGGCCGAAAACGGCGAATCGCCTCCGTCTCGGGTCTCTGGGTTGGGAAGCCCCACGACAAGTTACGGTGCACGCTTTCTCTAGATTGGTTGAGCCTGGTTTGCCTTGAGCCACGCCCGACCCCGTCGGGGCTGAAGGGATGGGGGTCAATGCAAACGAGGGCCAGCAAGAACGCCAGATCTTGCAGGATCCTGCAGAACCAGGGGTGCACTGACACGCGCCAGCGCGCAGGATCCGTCAGACTCTTGCAGGATCTTGCTCAGGGGCAACGATCGGGGGGAAGAACAGGGCATTGCATCGAACCCCAATCGCCGATGGATCGCCGATAGGGGCCCGATAGCCCCAACCTGCCCCGGAACGTGCGAATTCACTATCGGGGGCCCATCGCCGATCTATCTGCGACGTATCGCCGATTCCAGGTCGATGCTCCCCCCCCCTTAATGCCGGCCCCCCCATCCTTGCCCCTCCCTTGGAAATGGGGTCGTCTTCACCGACGTTGGCGCGCAAGCTGCCCGCGTAAGGTCGCACGTGAGCGCCCTCACCGCGCCGGCGGCCCGCGTAAGCCACCGCGTAAGGTCGCCATGTCGTCTCGCGTAGTGCCCCTTTCGGATCCTTGCCCCGCACGTGCGGGAGCCTGCAGGGCCTGGCCGGCCCGGGTCTGCGCTGCGCCCAGGTGCGTCCCCTCCCGACCTCGGAGATCCCCTGGGCCCATCACCGATCTCTCTGCGATGTATCGCCGATTCCGGGTCGACGTCCCCACCAGGGCTCGACCTAAACGGATTTGGGCGATCTCGTGGACTGTTTGCGTTTTGATCTTGCCTTCCAGTGCAGGCGGGTCGGAGACAGCACGAGGGAACACGACACGAAAAGGGGGAGAAGAAAAACGCTGTGGTCGAGCCCTGGTCCTCCCCCCCCCCTCTGCCAGTCTCTCTCCCTTGCGTTGCCCCTCGCGCGCGGGATCCTGCAGGGCCTGGCCGGCCCGGGTCTGCTCGTCCACGCGCCGAGGGGGGTCAGGGGGATGGGGGCAGGCTCCTCAGAAGCACCTTCGCTTCCCAGAAGACGCGGGCCTTTTGTCTGAAGATGCAGGGCCGGCGCCTTCGAAGAAGCAGCTTCCTTCTGAGAAGCCTCCCCCCCTCCCCCTACACCCTTGTGCGCGCCGCCAATCTGCGCTGCGCCCAGGTCATCTCGGCACGAGCGACACGGGTACGGAAAGAATGTGTACAATGCCCAAAAGCAGCTCCTGTTCATTCTGAGCAGGACTCGCTGTCCGCGCCGCCGCGGCCTGTGTCCGTCTGAGCCAGACGGCCGCCTGCCCAACAGCGACCGCTGCTGGTTTGGGGCAGCATTTGCTGTTGGGCATTGTTCCCATCTCGGGCGTCCAAATCATGGCCAACTTTTTTTGTTGGACAACTGTTGTTTTTTGTTGTTTTTTGGTGTCCAAATCATGGCCAAATCGGGCTTCCATCTTTTTGCGTTGGACAACTTTTTCTCCGTGCCCATTTCGGGCGTCCAAATGATCCGTCCCCGCCCGGCCTCGGAGATCTTTCCCAGGGGAGCATTGTACCCATTCCGGGTGTCTAAATCGTTCCATGGCGGGCGTCCGTGCCCACATTCGGGCGCCCGAAGTGGGCTCGGACAACATGTTTGTCCGTGTCCATCTCGGGCGTCCAAAGCGTCCGTCCCCGCCCGACCTCGGAGACCTCCCGGGGGGCGGGGGGGGGGGGCCGTCCCGGGCGCCACCCCCGAGGTGCCGCTGCGCCGCGGGTGGTCCACGGAGCGGCCGCCCCGCTCGGAGGAGTGCCAGGACGTCGGGGCGAGGGCGGGGGGCGGGGGGGGAAAGCGGAGCACAGGCGCAGAGAGTCGTGGCTTCGGAGTGCGGTGGTGGCATTGGACAAGGCATTGGACAAGGAGCCATTGGACAAGGAACCATTGGATAAGGAACCATTGGATAAGGAACCATTGGAAAAGGAGCCACTGGAAAGGAACCATTGGATAAGGAACCATTGGATAAGGAACCATTGGAAACGGAGCACAGGCAGGCACAGATAGCCTTGGCTTCGGAGTGCGGTGGTGGCATTGGACAAGGAACCAGTGGACAAGGAATCCAGGGTCTCGAAGCCAGGGGGGCTTCGATCGTGGACTGGCCCTGGATATCACCGCCGCCCTCATTAGAGAAGGAAGCCCCCAGGGTCTGGCGCCTCCTGGGCACATGCCTTGACCAACGGCCCCACCACCGTAGAATGAAGTCGGGCGCGTCCCTCCACAGGGGGAATATTCACAAATGAGTCAAAAAGTAGCCCGGGGCCGACTTTTGAGCATTGTCAGACCATGTCTGATGATGCTGGGATTCTGTTTCTCCCTTTTCGCCCATCATCCGCCTGTAGGGGCACATGCCCGACCTAAGAGTAGAAGCTGTGAGCCAGAAAACAAACCACGCCACCCCGCCTACGGCTACCACGGCGCGTGCCAGGACATCGGGCGCGGGTTGTTGCGTGTGTGTGCGCTACGGCCCCCGCTGGGCCGTCGCGCAGCATGGAGGGCCGCGGGTGGGGTGGTGTCATGTGTTAGTTGGTCGACGCTGGAAATGCGGGAGATGGATCAGAGGAGCAAGAGGTCATGATAGTGATGCGTCCCAGAAGTTCCTCGGCCACGTGGATTTCCCACATTTCCTGATGCTCTCCGTCCCGGCTGCGCCGCTAGATGTTCTGGAAATCTTGGAACGGATCTTGAGCCAATCTCATCATGACGTCATTCTCGCCGTGATGGAGCCGAAGAGGAACATCCGGAACATATGGGAACAGATACCGAGGGACCCCGACGCGCGTGTGTGTGTGTGTCTACTTGCTTGTGTCTCCCTGGGCCCCTCCAAGGAGGAGAACCTGCTGTTCCTGCTGGGGGAGGCCGAGTGCTCGTCCCGGTGGGCGCTCGGAGACCGGCTCAGACTGGAGGGCACCCTCTGCGAGGCTGTTGGGCTTGGGGCGCGCGTGCTTTTACAGGCCCATGCGAGCGACGCAAACCAGGGGGTCGTCTGCGTCGGCATTCGCGCGCTCAATGCGCCCGCGCAAGGTCGCGCGTGAGCGCCTTGGTCTCCCATAAGTAGCGTGCCGCGCCGGAGCCCCGCGCAGGCCGCAGCGCAAGGTCGCTGCGCCCTCTCGCGCAAGACCCGCTTGGGACCGTCGCCCACATGGGCTCCGAGCAGCTGTGGTCGGAGAACGGCGCCGCCTCGCCGACGCATCGCCGATTCGGCTCGCTGCGGGGCCCGATGTCCTCCGCGCTGGCGTCGCCGATGCACCACCGACCTCATCTGCTCAGAACGTGTCTCAGAAGGCGCGAGGGTTTCTGAGAAGTCCCGCCGCCTTCTGAGAAGGCCGTCTCTGCCCCTCGCTCGCCGCCAGAATGCAGGGTGTCTCCGGAAGTTTCGACCCTTTCCTGGGGACCAGCTCATTCTGAGTCATTTTTTGGAACGGTCCTGGGGCTTGGCCGAGGCCTCCAGAGGCCGAAAACGGCGAATCGCCTCCGTCTCGGGTCTCTGGGTTGGGAAGCCCCACGAAAAGTTACGGTGTACGCCTTCTCTACATTGGCTGAGCCTGGTTTGCACAGCCACGCCCGACCCCGTCGCGGCTGAAGGGACGGGGATCAATGCAAACGAGGGCCAGCCAGAGCGCCATATCTTGCAGGATCCTGCAGAACCAGGGGTGCACTGACACGCGCCAGCGCGCAGGATCCGTCAGACTCTTGCAGGATCTTGCTCAGGGGCAACGATCGGGGGGAATAACAGGGCATAGGGGGCGATGCATCGAACCCCAATCGCCGATGAGGGTCAACGCAAACGAGGGCAGCCTTCCGAGAAGGCCTCCTCTCGCTTCCTTCCCTCGCTCGCCGCTGGCAGCAGGCCTCCAGCTCTGGGGGTCCGCGCCGGCGGGGGTCAAGCATGATGGGCCTGTTTTCCACTACCACCACCAGAAGTTGAAGGGGGGAAGGAGGTGGAGGATGAGGAGGAGGAGGACGAAGAGGAGGAAGAGGACCCCCTCCCCCCTCCAACTTATGGTGGTGGTGGTGGTGGAAAACAAGCCCAACAAAGCAGAGCTGGTCCCCTTCGCTCCCCTGCGGCCGACGCGTGGCCGCTGGCGGCCTCCGTTCGCCTGGCCCCGTGGCCGTCGAGGAACGACCCGTGGACCCTCCTACCGGAGGAATCGTCAGACGTTAGTCCCAAAACAGTCTGGGGACGATTCTTCTACCATGTTTGCCTACTTGGAGATATTCTTGGCTACTCTATATCTTTCGTCCGAAGTCCGTCTGCAGTCTGGGGCGATGTTTGAGCATTTGTACCCCATTTTCTGTTCTTAAAAATATGTTTTATTTGTCGCCCGAAACCCGCCTGTAGGGGGATATGCCCGACCTCAAACGGCCAGGGGAAAGGCGTCGGAAGTCTGTGCCTTGGCCGACCCAGGCTTGGGGGCCGTGCGCCACACGGCCCCCGAGCCTTCTATTCCGGGCTCGCCTCTGTCGGCTCGGCGTCGGCTCGCCTTCGGTTCTGCTCTGGCCTCGCGAGGTCCTGGAGAAGTGCTTTTTGATAGTAATATCCACCCGATCGACCTGAGATCAAGATGGCGAGCGGGAATAAGATCGAAGATGGGGGAAACAAATTAGAGCTCTGACGGAAATCATTTCGAGGAAATGGTTTCCAACCGACCAGAATTATGCAAAACTTCCGTCGAGATTTTTCGGCCATCCGTGCGGCCGCGGGCACGGACGCAGGGGCACACCCGTACAAGGCGTAAGCACGTCGCTGGCCGCGGGGAGCCGGCCCCCCTCCCCCGCTTCTCCCACCGCCGGCCTGGGTCTAGAATTAAGTCGGGCCTGTCCCTCCACAGGGGGAATATTGACAAGAATAGTCCAAAAATATTCTGGGGACTATTTTTTGAGTATTTTTGTACCTTTTTGGCGTATCTTTCGAGTATTTTTTATTTTTCGTCGAAACTCCCCCTGTAGGTGGACGCGCCCGGCTTAAGTCTCGGAGCCGCTGTGCAACGAGCCGTGGTTCGCGGCACAGTCTTGGCTGGCCCGCGCTGGCGCGGAACGATCGGCGCGCCCCCGATGGCAATGCACAAGCGTCGGGGGGTCGTACAGTCAAGACGCTGAGAGAAGGAGCAATGTGGGTTCGGAAGGGGCTCACGTCCCTCAGATTCCTCCAGTGCTGTTCCTCTTGCCCTCCTGGGGCGCGCAGGCGCTTAAAGGGCCAAGAAGGAGCTTCGTTCCTTATTTAGCGTTCCTTCTCTTAACGGCCCGGCTGTATGGAGAGGGTTTTATCCCAGGGTGGGGTTGGGGAACGGGCCCCGCTGGATGCTCCCGCGTAGCGCGTTTCCTTCTTCCAGGGGCCGTTTGGGGCGATGTTTCCTCCAGGCCCACCCTTGCCCCAACCCCAACCCCTTCGTGCCCCCCCCCCGAGAGCGAAGTTGGAACACGTCTGTGGGCGCCCACGCGCCTGCCCTGGGTCGGCACGGCGCGGCGTGGCCCCGATCTGAATGCACAGAGAGCCCAGGCCAATTTCGGGGCGCCCACGCGCATTCCTTCCGTCGTCGTCGTCGTCGCCGCCGCCGTCGTCGTCGCCGTCGTCGTCGCGTCGCCGTCGTCGCCGTCGCCAACTTCGTCGTCGCCGTCGCCGTCGCCGTCGCCGTCGTGGCCGTTGCCCCACAAGCCCGAGCAGCGGCGTCTCCGGCGCTGCCCCTGGCGGTGGAGGGGTGCCAGCGCCGACCCGACAGATCCGTGCGCACCCATTGACGCTTGCGCTCGCGGCGGGCTTTTCAGAGGAGGAATAGGCACCCATACCGGTACCCATCCCTCGATTTCCCATTTTGGCGCCTGAGGCCCTCGTCGCCACGGCTGGATTCGCTCCGAAAGTCTGGTCAGAACGAAACCCCAAGAGAGGTTTGGGGCGTAGCGGTATCAGTACCTCTTGTTTTCCCCCGCCTCTGCTGCCTTGCAGGTGTGCAGGGTGGAGACGCGCGTGAATTTGAGGTGGCAGGACGACGTGGCGTCCGCACAAGTGCCGGCCAGGGAGCTCCAGCTGTGCAACCCCTGACGCGTTCAGCTTCTTCCCGTCCGAGCTCGTCTGCCAGCGCACCCTCGAGAAGCCGACCGGGTCGGCACCAGCCCCAGGTACCGACCGATCACGCGGCCGCTGGTCTCCAGCGCAGGGACCGTTGTCGGGAGCCTTTACTTTAGACGGGGGTCCATGCAAACGGGGGTCAGCCAGAGCGCCCGATCTTGCAGGATCCTGCAGGGCCAGGGTCGCATTGACCCGGGCTTGGGCGCAGGATCCTGCAGGATCTTGCAGGATCCTTCCCATTGACCCTGGCTTGGGTGCGGGATCTTGCAGGATCTTGCAGGGTTCTGCACGGCCTGACTGACCCGGGTCTGGATCGACCTGGGTCAGACGATCCCCGACGTTGACCGCGCGCTCGCCGATCATGGCACCAGCTTTGGTCTGGTTGCGTGCGGTAGGCTCTGGCGCGGCAGCGGCCCCAGCGGGGACGTTCGCGGGTGCACGCCGCCAGCGGCCAGGAGATGCCGAGCCATCGGCGCCGTTCCGAAAGCCGTGATCGCTCAAGGCAGATCGCTCTTCGCGGTGCAGCAGGCAGCTCGCAAGTCGCCACGACACAAGATCTATTCGGCCACGCGCAGAGGGGGGTAGGGGAAGAGGGGAGGGCTTCTTAGAAGCACCCTGCTTCTTAGAAGGCGCGGGCGCCCCTTCTAAGAAGCTTGTGGCTGCTTCTTCGAAGCTGTTCCTGGCGTGTTTCTACGAAGCAGATGGCTTGCTTCTTCGAAGCTGTTTTTGCTTCTGAGAAGCAGCTCCGTGCTTCTACAAAGCTGCTGGGGTGCTTCTTTCGAGCGGCGCGCCCCTGGCTTTTGCGCCGCCAGTCTACAGGCGGGGCGCTGAAGAAGGAGCCCTTTTCGTTGGGGAGGGGCCCGGTGCTCCTTCATTGCTTTGCGCTCTGCCGTCGGTCTTCCTGAGGTTTCCCATTGGAAGTCGAAGTTTAGCTCATGGGAAGAGGGGGCCTCGCTCCTTATCTTTTGGACGCCCGAAATGGGTATGGAAAGAATGGGTACAATGCCCAACAGCAGTTCCTGTTCATTCTGAACAGGACTCGCTGTCGGTGTCGCCGCGGCCTGTGTCCATTCGAGACAGAAGGCCGCCTGCCCAACAGCGGCCGCTGTTGGTTTGAGACAGCATTTGTTGTCGGGCATTGTACCCATTCTTTCGGTACCCATTTCGGGCTTCCAGATGTCTAAGGGGGGGTCCTCGGGTCCACGCCCCGACGGTGTCGCACCCTCCGCTCGGCCATGGCCTGCGCAGTGGGCACGGCCGCAGCTGCGATCGGAGCGTGCGATCGGCGGCCGCGGCCCTGGTGAGGGGCAACACCCAAGACCAAGTCTTCAGTCGGGCGTGTGCCTCCACATGAGGAGTATCCGAAAAAGTGAGATAAGAGTCCAGGGGTGATCTTTCTAGCATTGTTGTTAATGTTTTGATTTTTTTGGGCTTATATATATATATATATATATATGTATATTTATATATATATGTGTGTGTCTTCCAAAATCCGCCTGTAGGGGGACATGCCCGACTTAAAACCAAGTCTGGTCCCACAGAGTCCCCGCGCCCCCCACGGCTGCGTTTTTTTCTGGCGTGCAGGCGCCATCTCGTGGGGCCCCCGAGGCGCTCGCAGTCGCTCCCATGCCATGATGGAGGGAAACTGTCCTGGGGGAGTCGGGTCCTGTTCGGCAGCAAGTCGTGGGAGCCTGGTATACCCTTTTGATTATGATGTCTCCAGCGTCGGCTGGCGTCGACCAGTGTCTGGGAGTCGATGACACAGCGCCGATGCAGCGTCGATTTGGCGCCGATTAGCTCTGCCCAGCGTCGGCTCGCAAGAGCCGACAAAATGGCACGGGAGGCTCCCGGGAGTGGCCGCCCGGAGGTCCTGCACCCCAGGCCGTCCCCCGGGACCAGCTCTTCGGCCACGGGTCGTTCTCTGAGGGCCCCTGGGCAAACATGGCCCCACGGACGGCGATAACCTCTTCCGCTGTTTCTTTGATCTCAAACTTCCTGCCTCCTAAACCTGTTCAGTTTTCAAACAAGAATCCCAGAGCTCCCCCCTCCTAACACTTCTCATGTCTCAAAACCCCCAAATTCCCCCTCACCCCGGACCCGCTCGACACACGCTCAGCGAGCGGCACCCCCGAGGCGCCCGAGATGGCCCCCTCGAACGGCCACCTGCGAACCCTGCCCCACCACCCCACGATTTCTGATCGGGGGGGGGGAGGGGGCTCACGCCGCTCGGGAGGCCCCGAACGAAGTGGAGCCCCCCCCCCCTTAGAAATCGTGCGGTGGTGGGCCTGGGCTCGCAGGTGGCCTCCTGCCCCCGCCCCCCCCCCCTTCCCCGTGGCCGCGGCGGAAAGAACAGCTCCACGCGGCCGATCCGCGGCCTGCCCCCCCCGGGCCCCCCCCCCTGCTGTGCCCACCGAGAGGAGCGAGGGCCGAGGAGCCTCGAGGGCCCTCGGGGGCCTGGGAGGGCACTCGAGGCTCAAAGGGCCTCGAGGACCTCCAGGGTCGATGGCCTGAGGACCGAGGATCTCGGTGCCCCAGGCTTACGTCGGGCACGTCCCTCTACAGGAGGAGTACCCAAGAGTAGTCAACAAGTAGTCTGGGGACGATTCTCCGACGATTGCTGATTATTTTTGTTGACTACCGCGGGCCAGCTCGCCCATTGCAGGTCGACCAGACGCTGTCCCACAGTAGGGAATCAATGATAGGTGAGGCCCAAGAGGCTCTCCATGGAGGAGCCTCTGCAAAAAGAGCTGAGGAGGATTCTCTTCATGTTCCGGCCATGCGTTGTGCGGGAAAAACTGTTCACATAGTATCGAGCGTGGCCGACACGATCTGTTGTCCGCGGTGTTGTCCTGGCCGGACTTCGGGGCCCACCTCGTGGGCGCGGCGAGGCTGCCATTGGTCTGCTGAGTGGGTCGGCGTCCGATTGGTTTGGGGGAGTATTGTTTGGTGGAGATGTTTGACAATATTTCGTTCGTCTTCCTCAATCGGGCGAAGAGAACTATACACATGCACCGATCCTGGCAAGGCCCGTCCTTGACCCAGGATCGGTGCATATACCTTCATGGCCAAGGTAGCGGGCGTATGCACCGGTCCTGGGCTCAGGATGGGCCTGGCCAGAATCGGTGTATGTGCATAGTTCTCTTTTCTCCAGGTTTGGGGGATTTGTTGGGGGGGATGTTTGACAATGTTTCGTTTGCCTTCCTCAACCCGCCCGTTGGAGGACATGGCCTGGCCCCCCCTCGGCGCCGGCCCCGCCGCGCGCCCGGGTCTGCTCGGAGCGGGTCCTGCTCCCGCCTCTCCCCTCGCCTCGGCCGTCGCCTCGTCGCCCCCCCTCCCCCCGCCTCCTGCGCGGTGGCCGAGTTCGCCTGCAGCCAAGACGCTGAAATGAGGAACAGTTTGGATTCGGAAGGGGCTCGATGTTCCTTACGCCCTTCGGTGCTTGTTCCTCTAGCCCAGCCCTTCTCGTGCACCCATGCTTTTTTTGAAGCCCCAGAGGGGCTTCGTTCCTTATTTAGCGTTCCTTATTTCAGCAGCCCGACTGTAGCGTTGCCCCGTTTCCTTTTACTCGCCAGCGCAGTCGCTCTGCGTAGCCGAAGACGTAGAAAAAGTCGGGGATGACACATGCCCGACCCAACCCCGGGCTCGAGGCTCGAGGCTGGAACATCCCGGGTCGAGGACCTCGAGGCCCGAAGGTCTTTGCGGAGCTCGAGGGCCTTCGAGGAGCACGAGGGCCTTTCGAGGGCACCTCAAGGTCCCCGAGCCTCGAGGAGCACGCGGGCCCTTCGAGAGCACCTCCAGGACCCCTCGAGGAGCCCTCGAGGACCCCTCGGGGAGCTCGAGAGGCCCGACGCCCTCCGCACCCAGGGGGGGGGCCCCCCCCCCCCCCCCCCCCCCCCGCGACCTCCCGCCCTCGCCGCCGAGGACACGCGGCGCACCCCCCCACCACTCGGGAAAAGTGAGCCGTGTCGTGTCGAGCTGCTTTGGTGCCCTGGCGTCCGCCGATGTCGTCTGTTCCATCCGCGGCCCCCAAAGGCCCCCGACCCGCTTCCCCGGAGGTGGTCTTTGGTCCGGGATCCACTAACCGCACGCTGGTGCGGATACGCCCCTGGGGATGATATAAAGTTCGGGGCCCAGGCGGGAGAATACATGTGTTGCCGGATGTATCTTACATCAAAGAGCAGCCAATCAGTGGGTGGTTGGAAAAGTTGTGATATGGATTTTGAGATCCATTGTGAGATCAATAGTGAGATCGATCGTGTAATCGATAGTGTAGACGATTGTATGGTCGATCGCGAGACCGATAGTGATGCCGATCCAATGACATCGGTAGAGAGATCGATCGTTAGATCGCTCGTGCGATCGATAGCGAGATCGATTGTGAGATCGATAGTGAGATCGATTGTGAGATCGATTGTGAGATCGATAGAGAGGTGGGTAGTGGGTATGAGATCGATGGTGAGACCGATCGATCAGAAGATCAACCAGGAACCTGGGAAACTGGGAACCCCGCCGCCCACCGAAATCGGCCCGGGACCCGGAACTGGGAACCAGGGAACCCAGAGCCGGAAACCCAGGATCCCAGTCGCCCACCGAATCGGCCCGGCACTTTCGCCAAATTTTGAATCTCCGCTAGGACCCCTTCAGTGCAAGCACTAATTAAGAAATGCTAGGATGTGTGAATCGCGCTTCGCTTGAAACATCCTCACAAACAGAGCTACGATAGGAACTTCGGAGGGCATAATA
>CAUYUJ010020946.1:87758-105258 GCA_963575745.1 Prorocentrum cordatum | reverse complement strand
AGCGCTGCTGCCCGCGAGGAGGACGCGCCGGCGCGACGCAGGGCACCCGCGGGCGGGCGCGGGGCGCGACCTGAGGTAGACCAGAGAGTTCGAGGACAAAGTTGGCGAGCGGCGCAGGAGGCCCCGGGCAATGATCAGCAGGGGTGGCCCGGGCGCCGACCCAGGGGGGCGCGGGCAGGGGCGCGACCGGCAAGCGCGCTGCGCGAATTGAGCAATTGCAACTCATGAGGCAGTGAGCCAGCGGGGCAGCGCCCAGCGGGGCAGCGCAGCGAAGGCCGGGGGCGAGAGACCCACCGACGAGGGCGGGCCGACGCGGAGGATGCGCCGATGGCGCCAGCGGCGCCGCGAGTCCCAGCCCCGCTCCGCGCGAGGCCGCGGCCCCTTTTCCACCCCCTCTTGCGGGCGCGAGCGCGGGCTGCCGCGGGGCTCCGCGCGACCCTCCGGGGCGGAGGCCGCGCGCGGACGCAGGCCCGCCAGGGCGACCGCCCCGCCCCCCCCTCCTCCCCCGCGGGGCCGCCCGCCAGAGGGCCCGCGACATCGCAGAGTCACCCTGGCAGCCGCTTGCAAAGCCGGGGCGAGAGGCACCGCGCGGGCCTCCGCGGGGGAAGTTCCCGACAAAGGGGCCGTCGGCCGGGGGCCAGGCCCGCCTCTCCCATCGCCCGCGCGTCGACAGACGGAGAAGGAGGCGCGGGGGCCAGCGACCCCCAGGGCACGTCCCGGCCGACAAGTCGCGACCGGGATCGCGGCCGCGCCACCCCGACGGCCCGACGGCCGGGGGCCGGGCGCCCGCGCGCGGCCACGGGGCGCCAAGCAGAAGAACGCAGACGCGGCTGTAGGGGATCGAGAGCTTCCGGGGCAGGAGCGTCGGGCAGACGTCGCAGCCATCTGCCTGCGCATGCGAATCGGGCAACGACGACCCCCCAGCCAGCAGGGGCGCGGGGGGGCGCGCCCGGCAGGAGGCTAGGGGCGACGGGCCCGGCAACGACGACCCCCCAGCCGTCAGGGGCGACGGACCCCCGGCAGCCGGCAGGGCGCGGGGGGGCGCGCCCCGGGCATCGCCGCCCCGCGGCCCGCAGCAGGGCGGGGGGGGCGCGAGATGCCAGGCGCCCGACCGGCTCGCCGACGTCGCCACCGCGGCGGGCCCTCGATCGATCTCGACGGCGGGCTCGCCGCAACCTGCCACCTCCCCCCTCCTGCAGACGCGCCAGAGGGCGGCGCGGGGCCCGGCGAACTGGCCAAGCGACTCGCCGCCCATTCAGAGGGGGGGGTCTCGCCCGGGGCGCTTGGCAGGCGCGCGCGGCGCGCGGCGAGCGCCCAGGATCGCCGCAGAGGCCCGCTCGGCGGTGGTGGGGCCTGCGTCGGCGGCGACGAGACCACAGTCCAGCCGCGCGCACTAGCGACCCTTTCCCCTTCGAGCGCCGCGACGGGGGGTCGCCGCCGCAGCCCCTGCGGGCAGATTTTGATTCGGGCAGACTTGAGAGAGCCACCCCTGGGCTCGGCGGCAGCGCCCGCGGGGGCCGCGGCAGCGGGCGCGACGGCGGCCGCGCGGACGCCGCCATCGCGCGCGGACCGCTGGGATCTGGGATCCGAGCTCTGCGGGGAGAGCGAACCGCCCATGCGTGGTCGGGTAGCCGCAGGGCGCGACCCCCATGGAGAGAGAGAGAGAGAGAGAGAGAGAGAGAGAGAGAGAGAGAGAGAGAGAGAGAGAGAGAGAGAGAGAGAGAGAGAGAGAGAGAGAGAGAGAGAGAGAGAGAGAGCGAGAGAGAGAGAGAGAGAGAGAGACGGGCGCGCGCGACCGAGACCGACCCGGGCGAGCCACTGAGCGTCGCGAAGAGGGAAACAACCTGCGAGGCAGCCAGCGGGGTCACCGGATGCGGGCGAGGGCGCGGGCCGAGTCGGAGCTCCACGCGACCCTTCGAGACGGGGGCCCATTCTGCGCGACGGCGCGTCAACCCCGGTCGCCCCGCCTTGGTCGCGCGCTTCGAACAGGGAACGGCCAAGGGCAGGCGCGCGGTTGGCCGCGGCGACGGTTTCCTGGAACACCTCGAGGACGAGGGGGAGTCGAACGGATCGACTGGCGGCGCGACGCGCAGCCGCGCCGCAGCTTACACGGCCACTCCCCAGATCAGCGCGAGGACGCGCACTGCGAGAAGCGACTCGCGCAGGCCAGCGCGCGCGAGTTCGCTGGGGAAATCAGATCCAAGTGGGGGCCCCCCGAGGACACTGGAGACTGCGGAGAGGAGCTGCCTCCTGAGCCACTGCGGGGGCCCGCGCGCGGTCATGCTCTCGCTCGTCACCGATGTCAAGAGCGCGCGTTGGCTCATCCAGGTTCACGAGGACGAGCGGGGCATGCTGGCTGGCGGGTTCGAGGGCGAAATCGATTGCAGCACCGTCGGCACCTTCGGCATCTTCTGCGCCTCGCAGCGGGGCCCAGGCCGTTCGGCGCATCAGGTGATCTTCTGCTTGCCGAGTAGCAACTGGCCCATGGAACAGCGCAAATGTGCCGGCCACTTAGAGGCGAGCGACTCAGGTCGCAGGGGGGGGGGCTTGTCGCCCTCTCCATGGCCCTCCTCATCGGCGTTTTCTGCTTACCGGCGCAGACGGCCAAGGCGCGGGGCGGCCTCGGGGTGGACTGGGTTGGTCACCGCTGCGACTACGTCGCCTACGCCACGCGTTCCCCCCGCGCCTGCTCCGGGCGGCCAGGCTCGCGCCGGCGCGGATCTGCAAGCGGCAGGCAGAAGAACAGAGGCTGTAAGCCCCAATCAAGTTCGAGTTCGAGATCGCAGCGCTTTCGCGCACGGACGCGAACGCGGAGGTAGGGCGCCGTTGGGCAAGTGGCGGGGGGGCGCCACCGAACGGCGGCTCGCGAAAGGCCCACTGGCACGCGCTGGAGGTTGGGAAGGCTTGTGCCCCGCGGGCGTGGGCCAAAACAAACAACCCTATCATGACCACCGCGGCGCTAGCTCCTCGGCGCGATGCTCTGCGCGGAGGTTTTCCCCAGGCCTGGGAAGCCCCGCCAGGGGGCGACCCTCGAGATGGCGGGGTCGACGGGCAACCTGGGCAACGCCTACGCGGCGCCCAAAGCCACGCCGACCAAGTGGCCTTTGACGGCCCTCTTCGTCGAGCTCCCAGGGAAGCTGAGGTCGCACAAGACTGCGGTGCGCTTGGACTGGCCCCCGCGCGAGGAGAATCAGGTGGCCGACTTCCAAAACGACAGAGAGACGACGGACTCCGACGAGCCTCCCGGGAGAGGGCAGTGACTGCGGGGGGCGCGTCCGCTTCGGGAGGTAAGTCGCCGCGGGCAACTCGGACGACGCGTGCGACCAGAGCCGCGGTGGCAGCTCTGGTCAAGCACGTCTCGGACAACGTTGACGGCGGGGCCGGATTGCGGCGGTTTCAGCGGCGTCGGGTCCCCGCGCGACCCCTCTCGGGGCAGGGGCCGGGCCGCGCGGGCCCATGGCGCGCCCCCGGGAGAGTTTCGAACCCCCATGATTCAGTGGGCGCCGTCACGGCTGGCGCCCCCTCCTGCTCGCGGACCCTGTCCCTCCGCTGCGACAGTCCAGGGCGGGAGAGGTGCCCCCAATCGCGGCGGGCCCTGTGGGGGATTGACAGTTCCGAGACCGCGCCCGCACGATTCTTGCACGCGTGCGGCGCGGCGTGGACGGACGCGGTGGCGCCGTGGCAATCGGGGGAGAATGACATGAGCGAGTTGGGGTGGGCCTCCCCCGTCGGCCGAGGCAGCCCCCCCGTTTGCCCTCGCCGCTGGCCTGGGGCGGGCGGTCTTCCCGCGGGGAGGGCGAGGGGAGGGCGCCCGAGCCGAGGGAAGGATCCACGGTAAGGGGGATGGGCCCCCGACATTCGCAGCGTCCGGCGCGGCGGCCCCAGGACCCGCCTCCTCGCCTCCAGCGTTGCTTTCCCTCCTGGCGCCCTGCCCCCCTCGCTAAACGGGGGCATCACGTTCCGGGGGGTGGCCGGGGGCCCTGCGCCAGGGCCCCTGGCTCTGCCAGCATGCGAATGAGGCAAACCCGTCATCTCCTGCATTGCGTTTTCCCGCCATCGCACCGCTACGAGGGCTCAGTGAGGACACCTACGTGTTATGGTTGAAGAACATCGCTTTGGCTGCATAGCGTGATTCAAAAAATCGTGGTGTGCCTATCGGAATGCCTGGACGGTCGGCCCCTGCTCAACACATCCCGACCGCTTGACGGTGTCGGCCAGTTGTCGGTCCGTGGCTGGCCTCGCCGGGCCCTGCGGGGGCCGTCCGAAAACGACTCGGGATAGGGAGCCAGGCCCGGGGAAAGGGTCAAGACCTCCGCGGGCTCCTCAAAGATCAACACGTCGGAGGTCGAAGAAGAGAAACGGCATACACATAAACTCTCGGCGCTCCGCGCGGATTTCTTGGATCCGCGCTGGAACCTCCTGGCGGGGCCTCCAGCGCTGCCCCTGGCGCGCGGAACGCGCCAGGGATGGGGGTCCGGCGCAGATCCAAGAAATCCGCGCAGACCTCCAGCAATTCGTGCTTATGCCGTTTTGTTCCTCTAGGAATGCTGGGCCGCCACCAGACCTTCAGTTCTGGGCGCGTCTGGGAGCAACGGGGCCTGCCCTCCACAGAGACATCCAGTTCCAGGCCTCCCACATCGGCGTTGAATTTTGGTGTGGAACCTGATCCTCTCCAAGCCGACGGCGGCGATGCATCGCCGATGTCTCCTATACGCATCTCCCGTGCATCGGCGATGCGGCGCGATCCTCCCACCCAGACCTCCGCCCAGGTCTCCGACGCTCTGTTTTTATCCGTCTGTTTTTTTCCCTTGATTTGGGCTTCTGGGGGCCCGTCACGCTGCATCGCCGATACATCGGCGACACCGGGATGGAGAACACCAGGCTCCGAACCGAGCCGCATCGCCGATGCATCGATGTGGGCGGGGCACGCAGTCGTGCTCTGAACGAGGGGCGAGCAGAGGGCGCCGCCGCACGCTGCGCACGGAACGTGGCGTGCAGTGCATCAATGGCCAGGGCACCACCGTGGCCATCAGGAATGGATCCAGGGCGATAGTGTGCTTCTTGGGAAGGAGTCGGACTTCCCTGGAGGCGCGCTTTGACATAAGCACATCGTCAGATGTCTTGGTCCGAGCTCAAAGCGGAAATTGTTTACCCTTTTGAGCTTTTGCGGGGGGCCCTGGCCGAGCTTTGGGGCCGTCAAGAAACGACTCGCGATGAAGAGTTGGCCCTGGAGAGAAAACTTGGACTTCCAGGGACCCCGCATTGAAACATATATTTTCCAGAGCGTTCCGGAACCTTCTCACAGCTTTCTGGAGCGCTCTGGAACGGCCTCGTCTCCAGAACCGCCGGATGGCAGAGAGCCCCAGGTCATCCCAGTCTGGTTTTGTCCCTGTGTTGGCTTCGTCTTGGGTCGTGACCATTGCTTCGGCCGCGCGTGGGTTTCCTGAGCTGGACCTCGAAGGTCCTGGCGGCCGGTTTGTCCTGGGGGCCCACGGGCTCGGTAGCAAATGGGAGCCTTGCATCTTCTCGTAACTGTGTCTTCAGGGCGTTTAAGCGCCGATAAGCCTTTGGCAATCGGTGAGATGGCGCCGACTTGGCGTCGATCAGCGTCCGTTCGCATCGACTTGGCGTCAACTTGGCGTCGATGGACGTCGATCCGCAAAGGCCAGCAGGACGGCAGGGGGGGGCCCCCACGGGCTGCCGCCGGAGGGAGAGGGGTCGGGTGGTCCACGAGGCCGCGGGCTCGGAAGAAAGTCGCACCGTCGCATGGCTGGCAGGCGCCGCCGCGGGCCGGCTTCGTGGTGCGCGCGGACCCGGCCTCGCGGATGGTGAGCTCGTTGGAAGCCCCCGCCTCTTCCACGGAGGGAAAGGGGAGCAGCGGGCAACAGGGCGAGGAGGGGAGGAAGAGGAGAGAGGTGGGGGAGGGGGGAGGGACAAGCTAGGTGCGATCGCGTCATATCCTATCCCTCCCTCCCATCCCTTACCATGGCGTAGATCCCCTCTCTACTCGCACAGTCGGATGTCGTGCAGGGCAATGATCCCGAAAGGGTACGCGATGCATTGTAGAGCACGGCATGGCATGGCGTAGAAGAACACTGCAAAGTGCAGTATGTCACAGCATGGCGTGGCGTGGCGTAGTGAAGAATTGCATCACAAAGCTTTTCAACGCAAAGCATGGCATCGCACAGCGGCCCCGAACATAACATTGCATAGCATGGCGTTGAAGATCAAAGCGTAGCATGGCATAGCACGACGTGGCATTTAAGCACTGCATATCACAGCTTCAGCTGAAGGCATGGCATCGTGCAGCGGAACGCAACCTAGCATTGCATTGCATGCCGAGGCATGGCACGGGAAATGACGCCAGCGCTGCAGCGGGAGCACGTTTCGGAACGAGCGGAAGCGCGGAAATGAGGCAAGCGTTGCAGCAGGAGCACGATTCGGAACGAGCGGAAGCACGGAAATGAGGCCAGCGCTGCAGTGGGAACACGATTCGGAACGAGCGGGGCCCGAAAATGAGGCCGGCGCCTCAGCGAGAGCAGCATCTTGAAAAAAAATGCAGGTGAAAACCCAACTCCGGGGAATCCTGGGTGTAAAAAAACAGTACGCGGGGGGGGGCGAACACTCCCATCCCGTCATCAGGGGAAGGAGGAGAGTAGTATTCATATTGAGTAATTGTGGAGGGGGGGAGGAGGGGGGAAGGAGGAGGGATGGAGGAGGGCAACGACGAGGGAGGAGTGGGGAAGGAGGGGGGAAGGAGGAGGGAAAGAGTGGGTGGAAGAAGGAGAGGGGAGGGGAGAAGGAGGAAGGAAGGAAAGAAGAGGGAAGGAAAAGAGGGGATGAGGAGAGGGGATGGGGGAAAGAGGGGGAAGAAAGGGGGCAGGGGGAGGAGGGAGGAGGGATGGGAGGAGGAGGAATATGAGGTTCAGCGTAAACCCAAGGCGCATCAACGATGGTGCAGTCGAGGCTTTCTCCAACCTCTTTCAGGATAGGTCACTACAAGGAACACAAGGAGCAGCAGGAGGAGGAGGACGACGACGACAACGAGGAGGAGAAGGAGGAGGAGGAGGAGAAGAGTGGGGAAGGGGTGGAGAAGGAGGGAGGGGAGGGGGGGGGGGGGAGGAGGTGGAGCGCATCCGTCCCTCATCATGTTCCTCATGATCCTTCTCCTCCGCCTCCGCCTCCCCTCCTCCTCCTCCTCCTCCTCCTCCTCCTCCTCCTCCTCATCCTCCGCCTCCTCCTCACCTGGGCAGAACGGGGGCCACGCCCCGCTGCGCGCGCAGCGCACCGCCCGGCGGCGCGGCGACGGGGGCTGCCATGCCCCGGGAGCGTCGCTTTGCTGGCAGGCCCGCAGCAAGGACCCTGCCTCTGCCGAGGACACACCAGATAAGACGGCGAACTTCGACGTGGTTGCGCTGGTCGGTACTCCGTCGAACGCGCCCCCTGGCTGCTCCCACGGTCTCCAGTCGGATGGTACAGGCGAGTTCATCATGAATTGGGCTGTGGAGTGGGAATGCACGAACAAACCGTCTGATTGAAGAATGCTGTGTGGCAGGAGGGTCAGGAAGGATCCTTTGCGAAGTGTCTACCTGCCCAAGCGTCGCTGCACGGGAGGCTGGTGGCGGCGCGCTGCACAAGTATAATGCTCGACATCACGGCTATCGCATGGCATCTCCTTCCTCGGCGCCGCATTGCGAAAACAGGTACACATTATCGAGACACTTGTTCGATCATAAAAAGATGGTTGGAACATGTGACGACCACCACCCCGCACTTGTCGCTGCCCATTATTTCCGTAGGCTTGGACGACGGAATAAGCAAGCACATGCAGGACGGCTGCTCCGACGAGGGGCTCATCAGCGAGGAAGCAGCTACTACTGAACTTATGGCGACAGGAGTGGGGGTCAACTTAAATGCGCACTTCACGGCAGAGGCAACGTGGCTTGGCAACAATGGGGAGTCTTGTTGCGTCGACTTCATCACCGAACCGCTCTCGTGGAAGGATGCACGCGCAGAACCGAAACCCGTGTTGAGACTGGGAAGAAAATCGCAGGCCATGCCCCTTCGACTATTGCGATATCGCATACCAGCGCTTGCCAAAACAATATGCATGACAAGCTGGCCACGTATGAGGAGATGGCACCGAGCCAACGAGAGGCAGGAGGTCGTGACGCCATGGCACACGCGCTACATCACTGAGACAAGAAACATCAGTTCACCACAGAGATCAGTGGTCGTCTGCGCACAAATATTAATGACTTGTTTGCTATGGGCCTGAAGAGGGCGCCTGCTGAGGTTCGCACTTCCTTCGGGAGGAAACGATGAAAGTGGACAGGAGGTGTTCGTTGAACCGTCATATGCGGGCGAGAAGGCATCGCGAGGCACGAAAGGAAAGGGCGGCCGTGCTAAGACAACGGCGTTACCTGCGTGAGTCGACCTGAGCAATGTATTCTCTGAAGGAGACGTTGGCTCGACAATTGAAGGCATTGTCGCGGGGGCGTGGTCGAGTAAGACTGCGGGTTGAGCAGCAGATGAGGGACTCCATCGCAAAGGTGACCAAGCCACATTGGGAGTGCAGAAGATTTGCTCAAGCGCACAGGCCTACGATCAATGTTGGACACACCAACTGGCAGGAAGGGTCCGTTTCGGTTCGGTTTGGTTAGGTTTCGAAGTGGGTCCGGTTCGGTTCGTTTCGGTTCGGCGTCTGAATTTCCCGATTCGGTTCTGTTCGGTTCGTCGCTTGAATGGGACAAGCTTTCTGCTTAAATGGTAGAAACTACATAATTAGGTGAGTTCCATCCAGTTGCAAACTCGTTTTCGCACTTCCAATGAGTTGGATTTTCTTAGCAGAACTTGCAGAGTTCAAATATTCTTCTTGTTTTCATTTACAAACTTAACTTATAGACTGCAGCTTTGCTTGCCGCACTGTGCATTGGCTAATCCACGCGCGCCCCGAATGAGATGGGGTACGTTTGAAGCGCCGCGCTGCGCACGGGGAATGCATGCGCCAGGGAGGCGGGTGCTGCTCGAATGCGCATATGCCATTAGTCGCTGTTCGATAGACATCGGCATCGCCATCGCAATCCATTATCCTAGGGCCGTCTGCAAAGCCGTCTTGGGGTATCTTGGGGGCCGCTGGGGGGCGCGTGAGAGCTCATGACTCACGGGTCCCATGGCGCATGGAGCCCATGGCTTGCGGAGAGCTTCTTGCTCATAGAGCGCATGGCTCATCGAGCTCATTGCTCACGGAGAGCTTCTGCCCATGGTGTTCATGGCTCGTTGTTTCCGACGGCCGTCGCCATCGGTATATGCCTACATGTACAGAAAACTATGCATATATGCCTTCGGTTGAGACAATTGTCTTAAAAGCATGAGCCCGTCGTTCCATGCGTCAAGAAGGTGCGCTCGCACCTTTCGTCGTCGTCGTCGGAAAAAAACATAGTCATCATCGCCATGATCCGTCTAGGACTGTCTTGCGGAGCAGCTTGGGGCATCGGGGCCGTAGCGTCTCGGGGCCGTCGATGGCGTGAGAGCTTCTGCTCAACGAGCTCATGGCTCAAGGGGCTCATGGCTCGCGGAGAGCGCCATGCTCATAGAGCTCATGGCGCATTGGGCCCATTGCTCCCGGAGGGTGGGCCAACTTGGAGACCATCTTCGGCGGTCTTGTGTGCCATCTTGGACCGTCTTGGGCACGTCTTGGGGCCACTTGGGGCTCTCTGGGGGCCTTCTAGGCTGCCTCTTGGCCACGCTATTGGACCGTGCGTTCCCCCAGCCGTTGTGGAAGCCCGTCGGTGAACACATGGGGGAGGATGAGGAGAGGGAGGAAAATGGAGAGATCTCCTGGGAGCCTCTTGGGGCTTTCTTGCGGCCTCTTGGAAGTTTCCTGGGGGCCTCTTGGAGGCCTCTTCGAGCCTGCTTGGGCCTCTTGGGGCCTTTGTGGGCTTCGTGGGTGCCTCTTTGACCATCTTAGGGCGTGCTTGGCCCGTCGGAAGCCGTCTTGGGGGTCTCTCTGGGCCGTCTTAGGGCTCTCATGGGGCGCTCAAGGGCCGTTTTAGAGGCAATCTTGAGCGTCTCGGAGGCCTCTTGGGCCGTCTTGGGGCCGTCTTGGGTGCCTCTTGGGCCGTCGTGGGGCCTTCTTGAACGCCTCTTGGGCGCTCTTTGGGGCCGCCTGGGCCACGTTGGGCCGGGGGCCTCGTGGGCGCAGATGTAAGGCCCTCCTGGGGTCCTCTTGGTGGCCTCTTGGGGCCTCTTGGGGGGAATCTTGGGACGGAAGGCTCAAACTGCCGGTTCGGGCTCCCATTCTTGGGCCCTTCTCTTGGGGCCGTCTTGGGGCATTGTTGGGCCGTCTTGGGCGCCTCTTGGGCCGTCTTGGGGCCCTCTCGGGCTGTCTTGGAGCCTTCTTGCGCGCCTCTTAGACCGCCTTGGGGCTGTCTCGGGGGCCACTTGGGCCGTCCTGGAGCGTCGGAAGCTCGAAGCGTCGAGAACCCCACAGACACTGAAAACCCAAAGGGAATCAATGATTTTAGCATGTAAGGGCCCTCTTGGGAAGGCTCTCGGGGCTCTCTTGGGGCTTGCCGAAAGCTTCTTGGGCCGTCTTGGGCCTCTTGGGCTGATCGTGCTGCGATTCGGTGTGCTCTTGGACCGACTTGGCGGCCTCCTGGGGCCCTCTGGGTCCGTCTTGGAGCCCTCATGGCTCCGAACAAGTCATGCGACAAGACTTGGGTGAACCCATGAGACACGCTGGGAGCCCAAGAAGATTTGAGAATTTGGGGTCCTGGCCCTTTAATCTTCAGGATTGAGAGCTGAGGCTCACGGATTGAGCAAGGGACCTGAGAAGACTCCATTTCTTGCCGCGGAAACGGACTGAGCACGGCGGCGGATTGAGCAAGGGACCTCAAGAAGACCCCAAGAGACCCCCAAGAGCGCTCGAGGAGGCACCCAGACAGCTCACAAGAACCCCAAGGCGGCCCAAGATGGGCCAAGAAGGCCCCAAGAGACTCCCGGGAGCGCCCGAGGAGGCCCCCGAACGACCCAAGCAAGCCCCAAGACAGCCCAAGATGGTGCCGAGACGGCCCAAGAAAGCTCCTACAGAACCCCATGACGCGCCCAGACAGCCCAAGAAGACCCCAGAAGCCCACAAGAGGATCCAAGAGGCCTCCAAGGAGTCCCGAACCCCCGCCCGGCGCCAGGAGCACCGCCCTTCTCCAATTGCCTCTTACTGTCCTCTGTCGTCGTCGTCGTCGTCGTCATCGCCCTCCGCATTCCTCCTCGTACTCGCCCTCGTTCTCTTCGTCCTCGTCCTTACATCTGCTTCTATTCCTCCTCGTTGAACTCGTGCTCCTCCTCGCTATCCTCACGTTCGCCACGTCGTCCTCGTCATCGGCTCCTCGTTGCCCTCGCCTTCCTTGTCTTCTTCGCCCGGTACGCCTATTAGACTAAAGCGGCGCTTCCCGTTCTTGTCCGCTCAGATTGAGCAAGGGACCTCAGGACTGAGGGATCACGGTGGCGGATTGGAGAGCCTCAACGTGCCCCAGAGCTTCAGTGGGTCCCTGATGCTGACATCGGGAGTAAAACAGATCCGTGGGGCACTTGCTGACAGGCCGATGTCTTCGGACCTTTTCATTCTCGTGCTTCGTGGTTCGTCCTCCTCCCCTGGTTCGTCCTCTTCCCCTGGCCTTCTCCCCACGCTTCACGGCTTACCTGGGCTTCCCAGGGCAGCTCCCCTGGGCCTCGGAACCCTTTATTTTCGTGGTTCGTGGTTCGTCCCACGGGCCTCCCAGGGCAGCTGCCCAGGGCCGCGGAACCTTTCATTTTCGTGGTTCGTGGTTCGTCCTCCTCCCTGGTTCTTCCCCCCCGGGCCTCCCAGGGCAGCTGCCCTGGGCCGCGGAACCCCTTGTTTTCATGGATCGTGCTTCTTCCTCTTTCCCTGGCTCGTCCTCCTCCCCGCGTCCTTCGGCGCTTGATTGTGCAGGAGCCAGGGCGCGCGTGCCACCTGTTTCTTGTGCCTGCACCGTCCCCCGTGTGATGGTTTCGTGTGTGGCCTCCTATCGAGTGCCCCCCGGCGGCGATGTCGAGGGCGGGCGGTGCCGACCCGCAGGTGAGCGTGCGCTGGCTGGACGAGGGCGGCCCCAGCCCCGAGGAGGAGTGGAGCGCCTTCGACCTGCAGATCGACCCCGAGCTCGGCTACCGCCTGGGGGACGCGGTCATCCGCTGCCGCGACTGGGAGGACGCCGCGCCCGGGGGGGCGAGCTCGGATCTCCGACGGCATGATTTCTCTTGAGGGAACAAACGAGCATGCGGACACAATGGATCGACGCCTGCCCAGAAGATCTGGGAAGCTGTGGGAAGTGGGGGGGGGAAGACAAAACCCACAACGGATGGGAGCAGGTGGGGAATCCTGTCGCTGGTGCCTATGTCTGTGTGTGTGTGTGTGTGTCTGTGTGTGTGTGTGTGGTGTGTGTGTGTGTGTGTCCCAGGAGGCCCCGTCGGATTGCTGCTCCACCCGCGGGTGTCTGCTCGATCTCGCGGCTCGTGGAGCCCGTGGTCGGGCCCGGGGACGGGCAAACCTTGACCTGGGGCGCAGAGGCCGCCCCGGGGTGTGCGGCCGGGGCATCCTCGGGGGCCGAGCAGCGAAGCAGAAGCAGGTCAGGTCGTCGGAGGTCCAGGAGGAGGCAATGACGAAGCGTCCCGGCTCGCCTACAGGCCCACCACGGAATGTTTTAAGAACCTTCCGTGGTTTGCATCAGATGTTCTTAGAGCATTTCTGATGGAGACTGCCTTGGTTTAACACCTCGGGTTAATGTTCTGAACACATGTGTTTCTGTTCTTAGAACAGCTTTGGGTTCTAAGAACATTTCGTGGTAGGACTAAAGGAATGCTGGGACGATCGGTCCCTGCTCAACAGGAGTGGGTCCCTTCAGGGCAAGCCGAGGTCTTGTCTGGCCTGGCCCCCCCACCTGGATGCCAACGTTCGATCACGACAGATCCCCGGGCCCCTCCGGGAGGTCCACCCTGGGCGGCTCCCCACCCCGATGCCCGACGGCCCCCCTGGCCTGAAACGGGGCCGCCGAGGTCGAAGAAGCCCCTCCCCCCGAAACGCGACCTGCCTCCCCAGACGTCCGGCGCTCGAATGTTTTTGTTGTGTGTCTGCACGAACGAAATGGGCACGGAAAGAATGGGTACGATGCTCAACAGCAGTTCCTGTTAATTTTGAACGGGACTTGCTGTCCACGCCGCCGCGGCCTGTGTACATTCGAGACAGAAGGCCGCCTGCCCAACAGCGGCCGCTGTTGGTTTGGGACAACATTTGTTGTTGGGCATTGCACCCATTCTTTCCGTACCCATTTCGGGCGCCCAAAGTGTGGATCCCCAGCGGTTTGGTTTTTCGTCTTGGGTCGTTGTCTGACAGTCGCGGAGCCTGGCGAGGGCCCCAGGAGGCCGAACACTGCCGAAAACTGGCCGCTCCAATTTTGTCGGAGCCTTGGATCTCCAGGTCGATCTAGCGATCCTCGTGGAGTGGTAGGAGCTGGGGGCCGCGCAGAGAGCCAGGGCGGAGCAGGATCAGGAGGGGCGCCTGTGGCCTATGCCGTGGGAGGCTGGCGAGCAGGAAGCCCGGAAGCCACGCATGGCTCGCCATGGCCGCTGGTCGGTTCACCCCTCGCGTCGTCCCTGCGGAGGCGACCCTGGCCAGGTGTTCCTCCGTGGCCCTCCTGGAAGGTCATCGCAGAGCGGGGGGGGGGGGCCGCGCGTGCGGGAGCCGCGGCGCCCGGCGCCCCTGCAGAGGCGACCCTGGCCCCCTCCCCCCCCGCCCCGACCAGGCCGGCGGGCTCGGCTCGGCTCCGAGCCTCGGGCGCGCGCGAGGAGCCTGCCCCTCGGCCCGCCTGGAGGTGCCTCGCGGTCCCCTGGCCCCGTACCCCCCCCCCCGCGACTCGGCTCCGAGCTCGCACGGAAAGAGAGCCGCAACGGGAGGTTCGGGAGCCGTCACAGGGCCGCGGGACCGCCAAACAACTGCCCAGGATGGAGAGCTGGCCCCTCTCACCGCATAGAAAAAAACGCACGTCGTATCGAGAAGGCAGGACGTCGCACTGCCCCCGCCGTATCCTCCCGGGGGTCCACTGGCGAAAGACACGCTGAGGCACGGGCCACGGCCTCTTCGCGAAGGCCTCCAGGGTGAAGTCGGGCATGTCCCTCTACAGGAGGAATCTCCAAAAAGTTCGAACCATAGTCTGTGGACGACTTTTCTAATATTCTTGCAGATTTTTCATTATGTGTTCCGCCACGCCGCCGTGGCGCGCAGCCTCGGCGCCGACCCGAGGGCCACTCTGAGCTCAGGAGGGGCTTTGTGGCCAGACCTCTCGCTCGCCTCCTCCTCCTCCTTTTCCTCCTCCTCCTCCTCCTCCTCCTCCTCCTCCTCCTACTCCTCCTACTCCTCCTCCTCCCCTTGTGAGCTTTTTCTTGTTCGGCGTTTCGGCATTTGGCGGAAAGGGGGGTAGAGGGGGGGGGGTCTGGCTCCGGACCTCTGCTTCGTACGGCTATTTGCAGCAGCGCGTCCTCTGGCGGAAGAGGCCCCATTTGCCCGAAACAGGCGCCACGAGCAGCCGAGATCTACTCCTTGGGGGGGGGAAGGTGGGGGGGTGCGAGGGCCCGCGCCGATCGGCAGAACAACAAAGAAACGCACGACCACCTCCAGCCCTGCAGGGGGCCCGCCCGGGCCGCCCGCCCGGCCCGGCCGCGCGGCCCGGGCGCAGACCGTCGCGGGCGGGAGCGCCCAGCAAAGTGCCCGATCCCCGCGGAGGTGCCCCCCTCCCCGCGGGCGGGAGCTGGCGGGGCCTTCCACGGGACGCGGGGAGGAGGAGGAGGAGGAGGAGGAGGAGGAGGAGGAGGAGGAGGAGGAGGAGGAGGAGGAGGAGGAGAGGAGGAGGAGGAGGAGGAGGAGGGAGGAGGAGGAGGAGTAGGAGGAGGAGGAGGAGGAGGAGGAGGAGGAGGAGGAGGAGGAGGGAGTGAGGAGGAGGAGGAGGAGGAGGAGGAGGAGGAGGAGGAGGAGGAGGGAGGAGGAGGAGGAGGGAGGAGGAGGAGGAGGAGGAGGAGGAGGAGGAGGGGGAGGAGGAGGAGGAGGAGCAGGAGGAGGAGGAGGAGGAGGAGGAGGAGGAGGAGGAGGAGGGAGGAGGAACGGAAATGGTCTCTGGATCTCGGGCCGCTTCTTTCTTAGATCCTTCACCAGTCTGGGACATGGCCCCTATCCCTATGACTGGTACTACCTCATCTCGATGCAGGTCTCAGGGGGTTCCCTCAGTGCCTGGGGGGCGCATCCCTGAGACTACCAGGGCCTCTGAGCTTGTCGATCCTGAGGGTAGGTGTCAGTTCGGGGCTGGTTGGATCTAGGTCGGAGAACCTGTTCGTGACCGAGACTCGCCGTGGCCAGAACAAGCTCCTCCGTTCCTGATTCTGCGCTTCGCATGGGGGCACGACGGCTGTTCGAGAGTCGCCAAAGGTGTCCCTGGCCCAAGGTGCCCCCAGCTTTTCGCTCCATTTTTGGACCCCATGGGGCCCTCTGGGCCTCGTGAGGGGCGTTCCTGGAGGCCGTGGGGGGGCCGCCTTTGGAAATCCTGGGGGCACCTTGGGCCAGGGGCACTTCAAGCAACAGCCGAACTGTAGGAGCCCTCTGCCTTCGTCGTCCGCCCAGAGGTGTCTCGGTCCCCTGCCCGTCTGATCTGGTCCTGGTCCGGTCGTGCGCACCCAAATAGCGCGTTGTGCCGATGCTCTGGGCAGGGGGCATGCATACAGCCGGCCTTGATTAGTGGGCCGACCCTGCCAGATCAAGGGTACCCTTGTGTCCTGTGCCTCGCGGCCCGTGCCTCCTCACCTTCTCATGTCAGCGTGGCCCTCGGAGGGGTGTCGTGTCCTCTCGCGTGCCCTGCCCAATCAAGTCCGACCGTAGCCCTGGGCCCACTTCTGGCCCCGGCAGCGGGGCAGAGGCCCTGCGCGCGTGCCCGCGCCGTGGGGGCCGGCGTCCGCCCCTGCAGCGCAGTTTTTTTGTTCCGGGCCCGCCCTCGGCAGCGGCGACTGCTTCGCAGGTCGCGGCCCCGCAGGGACGGCGAGGTCCACGGTGGAGGCGTTTTTTTTGAGGGTGGCGGCGATATCCACGGCCGATCCACGATTGGAGTTCCGCTGGCTTCCAGACCCTGGATTCCTTATCTAAGGGTTCCTTATCCAGTGCCCACGCCGTGATTTGGTCGGAGGTTGATCAACCTCCTACCCTGACACGTCGATTAGCAAATCGGCCGTTTTCGGTTCGCGAGAGGGCGTCGCGGCCGTCGTTTCTGCGGGTCCAGGTCCGTCGGTTTCGGTCCTGGGCCGTTTGCACTAAAGGGTGGTTCACTGAAGGGAGGTTTGTCCACCGCCGTCATTTGGGTCCGCGCGTGACGTCAGATCCGCTGGACCCCCCAGCGGCCCTCGGGAGTGGCGGCCACGTCGCGGCTCGCAGGCCCCCCCCGGGAGTGGCGGGGAGAGGCAGGGCCGGAGGCAGCGAGGAGGCAGGGCAGGAGGCAGGGCAGGCAGGGCATCGGGCAGGCAGGAGGGAGGAGGGGAAAACACACACAGAGACGCAATTGATCGCCGGTTCCCCAGATAATATGAAGACACCTAGGAATTGGGGGGAAGACAAAAACTCAGAACATATGAACACATTGGAAAGCATGTCGTTTGTGTCTATTTCTATGCGTGTCCGAGGGCCCCTTCAAGGAGGGAGACGGGAGGAGGAGGAGGAGGAGGAGGAGGAGGCGATGTGCGACCGCAGCGCTCTGTTTAAAACGAGAACCTTACGCAGGAGGGCTGGGGTGCAAAAGCGCCACACATCCAGCGCGTTGCAATTCTGCCACCCCGTCCAAGGGGTGTGCTTCAATGACCTGCCCCACCCAGCCAAGCTGAGAATGAACGTCATGCTCATGGTCATGGTGGTGGTGATGATGACCCCAGATAAGGAAGTCCAAAGACCCCCAGAAGACCCCTAAACAAAACTTGCCCCCACCAACTCCAATGATGCCCACACGATGGACCCTAAGACGCCCCGAAGAGGCCCCAAGAAGCCCCAGGGGGATCCCGAGATGGTTTCAGCTGGCTTTTCAGCAGCCCCCCCCAGGCTGCCAAGAGCCTCCAAGAAGCGCCGCAACAACTCCCAAGAGAACTCCCAAATGCATTCCCCCTTTTCCCTCCAGTCAGCAAGGGCGGCCGCAACGCCCAGACCTCTCGCACTCTGGACACACACCCCGCGAAGCGAGGCCACTGGGGCAGTTTCGGGGGCCCGCGGGAGCACCAGAGGGGGGCGCCAGGGTGTCCCGAGAAGCTACGACGCCCAAAGAGGGCCAACGGCCCACCGAGCGCCCCGCATGGCATCATGCAAGGCGGGGGGTCTGGAACGTTGGCGCGCACGCGCACGCGTGGTTCGAGTGTGTGTACATCGTTTTGTATAGACACGCAAGAACACATGCGGTGGGGGTTTACT
>CAUYUJ010020946.1:80258-82758 GCA_963575745.1 Prorocentrum cordatum | reverse complement strand
CCGCATGTGTCGGCCGTGCGAACCGCGCGGCTTTACCGATTCGAATGGCATGGAGCTCTGCCATGCCCGAGGTCGGGGCTCCTGGCCTTCTGGCCACCTGATCTGTCAAACTTCGACCGCAACGAGCCTCTCTGGTTGAGGAGCAGAATGGTATAACCGTGCATGTTCGGGGAAACGTAAGACTCGAGTAATCCGGAACTTGTGTTTGCCGACATTTTTTTGTTGACGAGCGCGTCCTGTATTTTGACGGTCCAGTTTTCTCGGGATGTTTGCTGCGGGAGCCCGCGTCAATTTTGAGATTGAGTCTCGTCATTTTTATGATGACCCCATCAGGCCAACCCGAGTCCCCCTACCCGAGTCTTTCGTCTTCCAGATCTTGCTGAGGAGCAGAATGGCACAACCGTGCATGTGCAGATTCACACGCACACGAACACACACACACACACACACACATGCACCCGTCCATGCGCAGACGCCTGATTTAGGAGTGTTCACGGCCCCGGTGAGGGAGGCGTCCCCTCGCGCGGATCGTGCCTCACAGGAGGCCTCAGCCACAGGCCCAGTGGCCACGCCAGCATGGCTGGGGAACGAAACATTACATAAACGTAAAACTCGGAGGTCCGCGCGGACTTCTCGATTGTTTGCAGCAGTGCGGCCGATGGGGGAGGGACCCCACCTGCTCGAAGCAGGCGCTCGAAAGATCGGCTAGGGGAGCGAACAATGACATCAACAGAATGATTCGGAGGCCCGCCGGACTTCTCCTCGGATCCGCGCTGGACCCCCCTGGCGGCGCCTCCGGCGCCGCCCCTGTCGCGCTCCGCGTTCCAGGGAGGGGGGTCCAGTGCCGCTCTGAGGAATCCGCGCGAACCTCCGAGTTTTCATGTTTGTGTCATTGTTCGTTCCCCTCAGAATGGCCGCCCCGCCCCATGTCGGCACGCCCTCGACACAGGTGGTGCCCCAACTACGGCCGCCGCCCTCAGTGCGGGCGCTCTTGCGGCGTTCATGTTGCAGCTCGGCACACCTATCGCACGGACTGTGCCCCCATAGGGAGCCCCATCTGCGGCCCCCGCGGGGGCGTCTTCATTGCTTTCCCGTTTCAAGTGGGTACAGTGGAAGCCCATGCCAAGAACCACCCTGCTTGCCTCCAGGGTGCCCTGGGTTTCTTGGGTTTTGCGGGTTTTGCTGTGGAAAGAGTTGCGTCCCACACCAAAAACCAATGCACGTCCTGGGGTCTCAGGGTTGGGTTTCTTGTGGAAGGTTTCTTGTGGACTGGCCTCCATTGTACACCCCTCAGAAAGATCGTGCCCCATAGGGAGCCCCGACCACTGCCCCAGTGGCTACGCTCCAACAACGGCCCCAGTTTGCGCGCTCTGGCACACCCCTCGCACGGACCGTGGCCAAACTACGGCCCCAGGGTAGGGGGCCTTGCGCCGTTCCCGCCATCTTCCGGCATAGTCCTTGCGTGGATCGTGCCCCGCAGGGGGCTTCAAACAAGGCCCCAGCGTGCCTGTCCTTATGGCGTCCCCGCTGCAATCTGGCGCATCCCTCACATGGATCACATCCCAAATTAAAGCCCCGCATAATGCAAATTTCGCCAAATTGTTCATTAGGGAGAGGCCTATCATGCGCGCGTGTCGCTGTCATCAGTGAGAGGTACTATCAAACCCGTCCTCGCTGTCCCTCAATGTCGCGAGATGCGCTGGGACCTCGCCCAAAGCCTCACAGCGCATCTGCAGCGTCGAAATACGGACGACAAATGTAAGAACGATCGCCTGTTGAAAGAACACATCGTCGCAGATCTCGGAGCGAAGACCGATGCCGCAGGCGACGACAGGGGCGAATAGCCCAGTGGCGGGCATTACACGTGTTCGCCAGGGAACGTCGCCGAAGACATGGACCATCGGCGCCCCTGGATACATGTATTGCTCACTAGGCTATCCGCCGCCTGGGTACATGATGTATTGCTCCAGGCGACCCACCACGCCCACGACCTAACCCGCGACCCACCCCGCGCCCGCCCCTTTATTCTTGCCCGCATATGCGGGGTGCGGCGTAACTGGTCCTGGGCCGAGGGTTCACAGGACCCTCCCCCCCCCCCCAGATGGAGGTGGGATGGGTCCCAGAGTTCCCGCGATGTACATGCATCCCCTGGATACATGTGCATCGCCCCCATCGTCGCCTCCGAAGATGGCCAGCGATCGACGGCGGCGGCGGTGGCCGACGGTGGGCCGACGTGTCGACCGACCGACGGACCGCCCGCGGCCCCCTGCGAGGACGCGGCGCCGCCGAGCTCCCGCGGCGAGGGTGGCGCGGCGGGCGGCGCGGAGAGCGGCCCCCCCTGCGCGCCCAGGGTGGGCCAGGCTCCGGGCTGGACGAAGGGCCAGGGGCCTCCTCCGCCTCCTCCGCCTCCGCCTCTTCCGCCTCCTCCTTCGCCTCCTCCTCCTCCTACTCCTCCTCCTCCTCGTCCATTGTCTTGTCCTCCCTCCTCCTCCTCCTCCTC
>CAUYUJ010020946.1:57500-80158 GCA_963575745.1 Prorocentrum cordatum | reverse complement strand
GTGATCGTGTTCTTACTCATTGCTTTGCCGATCGGCGCGGGCCCTCGCACCCCCCCTCCCTCCCCCCACCCCCCTCCATGGAGTAGATCTTAGCTGCTTTTCTGGGTGCTTATTTCACGCAGGTGGAGTCTCCCCCACAGGACGCACTAAACAGCCGCACAGTCGCACCAAACAGGACTAATGTGTGTTCCCATAGTATCACAAGACACGCTCTCGTGGAATCGTGGTCGCGCTCCAAGCGCCCGAACGACTTGGCACCTGGTGGAAACGACCCGTACATCGAAGGCATCGACGGAGACACCAGCGCCCTTCCCTCCCCCCCCCCTCCCCGCCCCCCTCCCCCCCCTCCCCCCCCCCCCCTCCCCCCCCAACCCTCCTCCCTTCCCCCTTCCCCCCCTCCCCCCCCTCCCCCCCCCCCCTCCCCCTCCCCTCCCTTCCCCCCCCTCTCCCCGCCCCGTCTCCCCCCCCCTCCCCCCCCCCCCTCCCCCCCCCCTCCCCGCCCCTTCCCCCCCATTCCCCCCACCCCTCCCCCCCCTTCCATGCCGAAGCGCCGCACACGAAAACGCTCACGAAGTGAGCCTGGGAGAGGGCCCTGCCGCCCGGGACCCGTCGCCTTCCGTCGGGGAAGGAAGAGATGCTCACCGGTGCCGCGGCTCGTCTTGGAGAGCCCTCGTCTCGGGCGAAGAGAACTATGCACATGCACCGATCCTGGCAAGGCCCATCTTTGACCCAGCATCGGTGCATATGCCTTCCTGGCTAAGGTAGGAGGGCGTATGCACCGATCCTGGGCTCACGATGGGCCTGGCCAGAATCGGTGTATGTGCATAGTTCTTTTTCCTCTATCGTCGCCACGACTAGATTACCCTCGGAGTTCTTGTCAGGATGCACCCCAGGAGAGGTCCGAGCAGCAGCGGACCCGGACCCCCCCCCCTCTGCACGCAGACAGAGACAGACAGACAGACAGACACACAGACACCCAGACACACAGACATCCGTAGCCATTTTGGCTCAAGGCCATGGAGCACCCGACGACCGCGAGTCGTCCGCGGCGCTCTGAGCGTGAGGGGCTCCGCGCTTTGGGCCTGCTCTCGTGTGCGAGTTCTCTGGACCTCGGGTCTCAGCCGAGAGGCCGCAGCTTTGGGCCGCGAGGCCATTCGACAGATCCTGCCTTGCCATGGTGGTGCACGGACAGCCAGCTGGAGGCCGCTCTCGGGACGACGTCGCGGTGGGCGGCAAGGCCAAGAGCAGCTGGAGCGACTGGGTCTGCTCCAGCCGCCTCTGCAGGGAGTGGAACTGGTGCTCGCTCTGGCAGTGCCGCAGCTGCGGCCGAGTGGCCCCGCCGTGGGTCAAGGCAGCCCAGCCGCCCGCGGCCGCCGCTGGCCTGGAGCAGCCAGCCGCTGACGCCGAGGGCTTCGTCGTCCAGCCCCGTGGGAGGAAAGCGAGGCGCCAGGCCAAGCGCGCTGCTGCCCGCGCAGCCAGCGCGGGAGCCGCCAGCCTGGCAGGCGCCAGCGAGGCCAGCAGCGGGCAGCTGTCGGCCGTCGAGCGGCACCGCCAGGAGGTCAAGCGCATCGAGGACTTCCTCGCGGCCCCTGGCGAGTCCATCGATGATGCGTGCCTGTCGTCGTTGCGATCGGCCCTCGGCCGTAAGCGTCGCAGGCTCGCGGCAGCGGAGGCGGCGCAGGCTGAGCGCAAGAAGGCCGACACCCCCCTGCCCAAGGCGCTCCACGGCGCTGGCAACGCCCTGGGGAAGATGGTCAGGCAGGGGCGGGCCAAGGAGCAGGCGCTGCTCAAGGCGGAGGAGGCCCACGCGGCGGCCATCACCGAGCGTGAGGAGGCAGTCGCCCGGGAGGCCGCGTGCGCAGAGGCCGTCGAGGAGTGCCGAGCTGCCCTCGAGGCTCACCGCGAGGGGCAGAAGGCCGCAGAGGCCAGACAGGCCCTGGAGGTTGGAGCAGCCTTCGCTGGCACGGACCTGCTCGGGCTGGTCTTCGGCCTCATTCAGCAGGTCGAGGCCTTGCCGCAGGGGTTCGCCGCAGGCAACGGGGAGGCCGCCTTCGCCGAGGTCGCCAAGCAGATCGCAGCGGTCCGCAGGCAGGCCCCCCCTGAGCCCAAGGGCCGCTCCTCCTGGGCCGACACGCCCGTCGACGTCTCCTACGAGGACCTCGATGGAGATGATGAGGAGCGGGCCCGAGCGTCGTCGGTCCCGTCCGTGCAGGATGCCGCCGAGCGTGGGCAGGCAGCGCGGCGAGGAGCGGCGCATGGCGCATGGCCCGCAGCCCAGCCGCTGGCCAGGAGCCTTGCCAACGCTGGAGCGGCCCTCCTCGACGACCAGCCGCTGGCCACGGCTGCTGCTGGCCCCGCTGCTGGCAGCCGCAGGTGTCTTTGACGTCGCTGCGGCAGGCCCGTGTGCTGATAGCAGCAGGAGGGTTAGGCGGCGCCTGAGCGGGCCACCTGCAAGGTCGGCACCAGGCCGTGGGGGAGCGTTGAGGGCCGTCGACGGGCGGGTGGCCGATGCCCCTCGCCCCCCCGTCGAGGCCGCTGGCGAGCGGGTGGCCGGGTCCCTCGACGGGTGTAGCGAAGCCGAGGTGCCAAGCGGCCAGAGGACGAGGATGACGGCGCAGGAGGCCTGCATTGGCAAGGCTCGCTTCGGGCCTCCGCCCGCGCCAGGGCCGGGCCCTGGCAGTCCGTGCCCACTGCGCGCTGGCCTGGAGGTCCTGGGCTGCAATGGCAACGTCTGGAACAGGAGCGTCGAAGTCATCGAGGCCTTCTTCCACGCCCACCAGTACTGGCCGCAGCTGGTCCTCCTGCAGGAGACGAGGCTGGCCCAGGAGCGTCTGCCTGGGGCCAGGGCGATGGCGCGCCGCCTCGGATACACCGCCTTCCTGCACGAGGCGGTGGCCACGGAGCAGTCTGGCCCGAACGCCACGTCGGGCGGCGTCGCGACCCCGGTGAGGGTCGGGCTCCAGGCCGAGGAGTCGGCCTGCCAGCTCCTTGCAGCCCTTCGGCACCGCCTCATCGGGGTCGAGGTTGCGGCCCCGTCGGGCCTCCGCTTGCTGGCCGTGGCGGGGTACGTCCAGCACTCCCTGGGCCCGCGGGGCTTCAGCCTGGACCTGATCTCGGCGGTCTCGGACCTGGTGGCCTTCTCGCTCGAGCTGCCCTGGGTCCTCCAGGCCGGCTTCAACATGGAGCCCGAGCCCCTGCAGGAGCTGGGCTGGCCGTTTGCGCGGCTGCGGTCCGCGGGCAGGTGCTGGGGCCTTCGGAGGCGACTTGTTGCGCCCAGGGCCTGGAGCACGTCTTCGACTGGTTCGTCGCGTCGTCGGACCTGGCCACCTGCACGGCGTCCTGCACGACCACGCTCAGTGACTTCGGGCTGCACCCGCATTCCCCTGTGCTGCTGCGCCTCCAGGACGTCAGGTGCGACGCCCTGGTCGAGGTGCCCTCCCGTCCCGCTCGGTTTCCTGATGTGGAGGTCAAGGGTCTGCGGCCCCGCGAGGACGCCCTGGTCCAGGCCTTCACTGTCGGCAAGCGCGGGAAGGTGGCGCAGAAGGAGGTGACTTGGTCATGGGCTCAGGGTTCGCGCCCGATCTGCCTCCCCGCTGCCTTCGGCGAGTGAATCGAGGCGGCGGAGGGCACTCTCACGGGCATCCACGAGATCGCGCCAAGCGACCTGCCGCGATACCTTGGCGTGCGGCAGGGCCCAAGATCAGGCGCATGCCCTTCAGCGCGCTGGTGCAGCGGGAGGCCAGGTTGAAGTGCAGCATGCTGACCCACCGCCTGAGGAGCTGCCTTGCCGTCGCCCTCCAGAGGATTCGGGCGGAGCAGGCCAGCAGGTGGCACCCGAACCACTCTTGGTGGCACGAGCAGGAGGCGGCGGCGAGGGCGAAGCTCCTAGACGAGGCGACCCAGGAGGCGACTGGCCTTCGGAGCGAGGCCCTCCCTGGAGCCTCCGACGAGAAGTGGGGCGACCTCGCCTTCCACGCGGGGGTGGTGGGCTGCCCCACGGCGATCGCCAAGTCGCAGTCGTGGCTCCTGGCGTCCCAGAGGCGCGATGCCGCCGAGGGCGCGGCAGCTTGGCGCAGCTGGGCCCAGGCGGCTGTGGAGAAAGGAGGCCGCCTGGCCCACCGCTTCTCCAAGGCGGCTCCCACGCCTGTGGTCAGGGACGCCGACACTGGGAGGCCTCTCGTCGGCATGGGCGCCGTGGACCAGCTCACGCGCACGCGGCAGCGGCTCTGGCTCCAGGAGGGCTTCTCCCGCGGGGTCGGAGCCCACAGGTGGGATGTTGGCTCATGGACGCTGCCGCCCCTCACCCTGGAGGACTTGCAGCAGGCGTGCAGGCGCTACGGCCCGTCTGTGGGGTTGGGCTGCGACAACCTGCACCCTCGCCAGCTCCTCCTGCTGCCAGTGGCGCTGCAGCTTCGCTTGATTGACATCCTGTCGGCTTTCGAGGACGAGCCTGCTTCGATCAAGGGACAGGTGACGCCCATGGTTTTCATTCCCAAAGCCGACGGGGGGGCGCGGCCCATCGCGCTGCTCCCGCTGGCCTTGCGGCTGTGGTCTCGCCTGAGGCAGCCGTGCTGTGCCCGATGGGAGTCAGACCACAGCTTCCCCTTCTTCTGGGGCCGTGATGGACGTGACTGCGAACGAGCGGGCTGGATCCACAACTGCTTCGCGGGCTTCGCGTCGGCCTCCCCGCACTTCGAGGTGGCCAGCCTGTTCCTGGACACCCGTAAGTTCTACGAGCACGTGCGCCACGACGTCCTCTGGTCGTCCGCCCAGCGCTTCGGCTTCAACCTGAAGCTGCTGCGCGGCCTCCTCGCCATATACCAGGCCCCGAGGATCGTGCTGGCAGGAGGCATGGCGTCGGCCCCCTTTGGGGCCAGTGGCACAGTGCTGGCGGGCTGCGCGTGCGCGACGGCCGTGGCCAAGCTACCCCTACTCGGAGGCCCCCTTGCCGCAGGAGCCCAGCGGCCCCTGGCCACCCTGCGCAACCTAGTGGACGACGTTTCGCCCCAGGCGGTCGGCTCGGCGAGGCTGGTGGTGGACCGGCTCGTGGGAGCCAGCGGGGAAGTGCTGCGACACCTACGGGAGCACCACCTCCCGCTCAATGAGGGCAAGTCCGTGTTTCTGGCCTCATCTTCACAGCTGGCGGACGGCCTCGCCGCCTGCTGGGCCGCCCTCGGCTTCGAGGTCAAGCGGGGCCCCCAGGCCCGCAACCTGGGCACCGACGCCAACGTGACCCGCCGAGGGGCCCATGAAGGAGGAGCCCGCGCTGCGGGAGGCCTACCCCGTGCCAAGCTGCTGAGAACCTTGGGCTCGGCGGGGGCCGATGTGGTGCACATTCGCCGCGCTGGCCCCACCGCCGCCATGATCTGGGGCAGGACGGTCACAGGTGTGCCTGACGGCGAGCTCCACTCCTGGCGCCTGGCTGCTGCGCGCTCGGCAGGGAAGCTTCCCAAGGGCGCCCCCCTGGGGCTGAGGCTCAGGGCGATCGAGGTGCAGCGCTCCACGTACTTGGACCCGAGCCCAGCCCTCGTCCGCGCCGCGGTGCAGATGGCAGCCAGTCTCCTCCAGTCGGGCGAGGTGCCCCTGAGGATGTTCGCGACCTGCCTGGAGGAGGCCGAGCGCAGGCACGGCAGCACCAGGGCGCCCTGGGTGAACTGCAAGAACCCCGTCGACGCCCTGGCCCTCTCTCTGCTGCGGGTTGGGTGGCGCCTGTCGGCTGGGCACATCATGCACACCGACGACGGCCACGCCTTGGACATGCTGATTATGTGCCCACGCGAGCTCGGACTGCTGGCTGCGGCAGGGGCCCGCAGGGCCCCCGACAGGGCTGAGATGGCGCGACTTGGGCACGGAGCTGCCCCCGCCATGCTTTTGTTCTGGGACGCCCTGGGCGGCAGGTTCAGTTGCAGGGAGAAGGCCGCGATGGTTAGCTACCTGTCCAACGCCCACTGGCCGCAGGCTCGCCTCTTCGCGGCTGGCGAGCGGGGCCACCCCCGCTGCCGCGCCTGCGGCGAGGGGCGTGGCAGCCTATGGCACAGGCGGTTCGAGTGCCAGGCCCTGGCAGCTGAGAGGAGGGATTATGTGTCCGCCCGCCTCCTCCGCTGCGCCACTCGAGTGAGGCAGCGAGGCGTGGAGGCGGGGGGGTGCTTCTCCAGGTGCTGGCTGTCGCAGCCCCCGCAGACGGCCTGGAAGACGGACGCGATGGCAGTCATGTGGGTGAACAAGCCCGCCGACGGGCTGCTTGGCGGCCGCCTCTACCTCGACGGCTCGGCGCTCGACCCTGAGTTCGAGTGCGTCCGCAGGGCAGGCTGGAGCATCGTGCAGTGCGACGAGTTCGGTAACTTGCAGGCGGCGGTGCGCGGCACGGTCCGCCTCGACCTGCGCCCCGTCCAGACGGCGAAGGACGGGGGGGACTTCGCGGTCTGGATGCTGAGCCGATACCTCGGGCCTTCGATCATCGAGATCAACATCGACTGTGCGTCCACAGCCAGCTGCTTGAAGCTTGGCAGGAGGTATGCGACGGCGGCCAACAAGCCCAATGCTCATCTGTGGTCGGCCGTCTACGCCTCTCGTGACGTCGATTCGCTCATCGTGAGCAAGGTTCCTGCCCACTGCACCGAGTCGGATGTTCGCGAAGGCAGGATCTCGGGGGGTCAGTGGCTCGGGAACGCCCACGCCGACAGGCTGGCGAAGGCGGGAGCCGCCCTACACAGGGTCGGCGAGAAGGCCAGGCGCGAGTTCTTCGGCACGATGGAGGTCGTGAGAGAGCTCTCCAGGTGGATCGCGCAGGTATCGATCGTATGGCAAGGCAGGGCCTCCAAGGACTGCGAGGGCCTCCCCGTGGACGACGAGCGGAGGACGGCTGTCACCTCCGCGGTCCCGCTGGAAGAGCGTGTTGACGGCCTGCGGGCGGCCCCCGTGGGCAAGTCGGACGCCGCGCCCGCCGCCGTGGAGGCCCGCCAGGAGCAGGGAGTCAGCCGCCCCGCCGCCGCTGGCGCATGGGCCTCGGCGGCGCGCGACGGCGGAGTCGCACTCGGCGCCCTGGTCTTCGCAGTCGCGGGCCACGCCCTTGCGTTCGCCAGGTGCGGCGAGGACGGCGACGAGCAGGGGATCATTGCTTGCACCAGGTGTGGGGCCTATGCGAGGCTAGGCGGACGCTCTGGCCCGCAGCCCGAGCTCAGGGAGCGCTGTCCTGGTGCCACAGGCCTCCCCAGATCGCTGCGCGACCAGAAGTCGCGGCGGGAGCGGGGGCCCCACCCTGGGGGCACGCCGCACGCCCGCGACACGCGGAGGAAGGGGGCGGAGGCCCCCCGTCTGCGCAAGGAGGCTGAAGTTCCGCAGGACGCCAGGGTGCGGTTCCTGAAGTGGCTCGGAGTGCAGCCTGATGCACCAGCAGGAGTCGCGGGCAGCACCTTGGTGGCTGGTGCTGCTGAGGGCGGCGCAGGCGAAGCGGCCGCCTCATCGGCCGAGGGGCCCGCGGCGGCTGGTGGCACAGCGGATGGAGCGGGATCGCGGAAGGCCTGGCTGGATGCGTACGGCCTCTATGAGGAGAGCCTGCTGAGCTGGGCAGAGGAGGCCGACGAGGCCCGACTCGAGCGCCAGGGCAAGAAGCGACGCAGGGATGTCGGAGACGGAGGGGACTGAGCCCGCCTGGCCTCAGCCTCGGGGCGCTCAGACCGCGCGAGGGCGTGGGGGCCGAGCTCTGGGCGCTCCTGGCTGCGGAGCGCCTGCCTGCCTCGCCTCGTCCTCCCTCTGCGTCCTTGCCTTTTGGACCCCTAGTGGCCGCGGGCCTCTGCGTGTGGGCGTGAAGGTTCCCGCGCCTCGCCTGCCCCGCCGTGCCGCTTGGGGTGTGCTAGCATGTTTGGGGCGTCGCCCGTCGCGTGTTTGCACAGTTGTATATATTCCAGCGTTTCGCGCTGATGCCCCTTGACGGGGGCTCGGGCTGACTGGCCGAGTGGCGCCTCGGGGCCGAGGTGCCCTGGTGGCAGCCTTTTGCGGCTCGTCTGGGCTCTCGGGATCCCCTGAGGCCCGCCCCTGTCTTGGGATGGCCCCTTGGGGCCTCGGCCCCTCAGTGGGGCCTGGGCCCCTTGTGGGCTTCTTTCTGCCTTTATAGGCCCCGCGCTAACAGACACACAGACACACAGACACACAGACACACAGACACACAGACACGCAGACACACAGACACACACACCACACACACACACACACACACACACACACATACACACACACAAGCACCTACTCCACTCGTGGAAAACATCACGGCGGGAGGGTTTTGTAAATGTCCAGTCTCTGGGGCCCTTGCCGGGTCTTGCTGGGGCCCGGGGCCATGAAAAGGGCCCGAGCCGACCCAAATTAGCAGAAAGTTTCCTATTGCATGGGCGCAGTGCTGGGCATTGCTTGGCATCGTTTGGCATTGCCATTGCATAGCATTGCTTGCCATTGCTTGGCATTGCATGGCATTTCTTAGTAGTACTTCGCATTGCTTCGCATTGCTTCGCATTGCTTGGTTTTCCTTGGCGATGCTTGGCAGTGCTTGGCAGTGCTTGGCAGTGCTTGGCATTGCTTGGCAGTGCTTGGCAGTGCTTGGCAGTGCTTGGCATTGCTTGGCCTTGCTTGGCATTGTTTGGCAGTGCTTACCAGTGCTTGCATTCGCTTGGCATTGCTTCGCATTCGCTTGGCATTGCTTCGCATTGCTTCGCCTTGCTTCGCATTGCTTGGCATTCCTTGGCATTGCTTCGGTGCGGGGAACCGGGGGAACCCCAGGAACCCAGGGAACCTGGGGAACCTTCAGGCAACGGGCAATTTGATGGAAGAATCCGAGGCACCAACCGTTAAACAAGTAAGAACCCTTCAGGCAAGCCTAATTGGGGAACTATCCAGGATTAGAAATCGGTCCCGGGGGATTGGCCCAGACATCCAGAAGTCCATTTTCGAAAAATTCATTACCCATCGGTCGCTGAAAGTAGGTATTCTTGGAGCCACAGATACCAATCTACTTTATAAGCGCCTTCCTACTTCAATGATCGAGCGGCTTCACCTTCTCCGTCCTCTTTAGGGGGCGGGCGGACACCCAATCTACTTTCAACGCCTTCCTGCTTCATGTTTCTGCTTGCTTCTTCCGACCGATGGGTACGTTGGCGTTCTGGGCCCACGATGTGACTGTTCTCCCTGCGCGGCTCTTCGATCTCGGGAGATCCACGGGCCCGCATTCCTCCGATCTCGGGATCTCGATCCCGTCAACCCGGCGACAAAGAGAGTTGATCGGGAAATCGCCCCCAGGGAAGGGGTCGGGGCGCTTGATTAGGGCGCGCGCTGCAAAGGTCACATTGTGAGAGTCGTTGACATCAGGGCTGGATCTAGACACTGTGTTGCTGGATTTCGGATGTGTGTTGCTTCTTGTCTTGGCAGGGAGGTACAGGAAAACAGGCAGAACAAAATGAATTACGAAACGAAAACAAAACGAAAAAGACAACGTTCAGGTCCAGCCCTGGTTCACATGCTTCTGGGGCGCTCCAGGGAGGGTCCTGCCCTCGAGGTTGGGGTTGACCCAAAAGGGGGTCCACCGACAACGGGGTGGTGCAACAGATTTGATGCAACAGGCTGGTGGGGTTGCAATACCTTTGGCGCGTGCAATACGTCCTGGGGCGCAGATGTATCGCTGGATTTTCGCGTGCAATGCGTTACTTGCAGTACAATGCAATACACTTCTCCGGCGCAAGACATTTGCAATACTCGGGTGTTGCTAGAAGTACCCCTGGCCCAAGGTACCCCCAGGATTCTCGGGGTGGCCCAGACGGCATCCAGGGCACCCCGCACGAGGCCCGGAGGGCCCCAGGGGCTCCAGAACAGAACGAAAAGCTGGGGGCACGTTGGGCCAGGGGCACTTCTGGCAACACCCGAAATACACTTTGCCCCAAATCTACTGCACCGCCGCATTTCAGCTGGACTCCATTTTTGGGTCCCCCGAAGAGGCACCCAGGGAGTTGGCAGCCCGGCGTCGGCCGGAGGGCTGGCGGAAGCAGCGCGGGGGCGCCCGCCGCGCCCCCCCCCCCCCCCCCCCCCCCCGGCGGAAGAAGCTGGCGGACCGGAGCCGTTCTCACAGTGCCGCTTCCGCAGAGGCGGGGGCGCGTGGGTGCGGGGCCGTGGCGTAGCTCTCGTCCTGCCCCTGGCGCTCCTGTCTGGGCCCGACCCCATCGACGTGAAGAACCACACCGTGCGCCGATGCACGGCGGATCTTACCCCGGGCCCCTCACGGGGCGTCCGTCAAGAGCGTGCTTGGGCGCAGCGCTATGAAAAAAAAGAAGGACTGTGTGGTTTGACGCTGTGCTGCCCCATGGGACTGGACCCCATGCAAGACTAGGTCCAGGTCGGGCATGTCCCTCCACAGGAGGCATATCCCAAAATAGACCACAAGTAGTCTGTGGACGATGTTTGTTTAAATCGTATTTGCATATGTTTTGGTTATGTCTTATTGTTCGTCCAAAATCCGCCTGTGTAGGCATGCCCGACCTAAATTTGAGAGTTCAGACTTGCACGGCTGCGCGAGAATGACTGATGGAAGTTGGTGGAAATTCGGAGGAGGACGGCGGAAGGAGAACGAGCCCCCCGCCAGCATGTTTTGGTTAAGGGCCTTCTGGATTGGACTTCGAGTACATCGAGGCGGCTGGTTTATCGCAATGCCTTGGCATCGCCGCGGGCGATGTCCGTTTGAGACGAACGTGTCGGTTTTGGACAGCATCCGCGCTGGGCATCGTCCCCATCCTTGTCCTGCCCATTCCTGGCGTTCCAGGTGGGGAAGCGCCGAGAAGCCAGCTGCATGCAGTTGGTTCCCCTGACATCCGCCGATCTGATGTGTTGTAAGTCCGGCCTGTCCCTCTACAGGAGGAAAATTCGAATTTAGTCAAAACATAGTATGGGGACGATCTTTGAACTATTTTGAATATGTTTGAACATTTGTCGGGTATGTTTTATCTTTCGTCAACAATTCGCCTGTAGGGGGACACGCCCGACCTAAGATTTGTTCTGTGCGCGGCCCAAAAGGTCCCGACCGCTTCCTCGCGGGCAACTGCTCGCCTCCTACCCGTTTCTGATGGCCCCGGGGCCCGACAGCTGGCCCCAGGGGCCAGCATCGACGGAAAGGCGCGGGGCCCGAAACAGAAACATCTCGGCGGGGAGTCGGTATGACTGCCGGGTCGTATCAGGCCTGGAGCGGCCGAGAGCGCTCCCCTTTCTGCGCCCCTTCCCCCCCCCCTTCTCGTCTGGCCCCCGACAGGTGGTCGCGCTCGACGCTGGGACGGTGCGCGTGAGGCGGGCTCGCGGGACCAAACTCCCCTGGCCTCCTCGCGCCAGCAGGAGGAGGAGCAGGAGGAGTAGGAGGAGGAGGAAGAGGAGGAGGAGGAGGAGGAGGAGGAGGAGAGTTGGAGGAGGAGGAGGAGGAGGAGGAGGAAAAGGAGGAGGAAAAGGAGGAGGAAAAGGAGGAGGAAAAGGAGGAGGAAAAGGAGGAGGAAAAGGAGGAGGAAAAGGAGGAGGAGGAGGAGGAGGATGGGAGGAGGATCACCTGGAAGGGCTACCTGATGGGTGACTGTGTACGAGCACCTCTTGCTATGCTACCATGCTTTTGGCCTCGGCAAGCGCGCTTCGCATCCCTGTGATGCAGCGCCTCACGAACTTTCTGGGGCATCCCTTTGGGGTGCAGCCACAAGTCCTTCCCAGTTCTGGCAAGATGCTGCTTGCCTTCAGCCATACGGGGCCGCCCCAGCTCGAGGCACTCATCGGCACACTGGCACGGCACCCGCAACGACTACAAAACATAATGTTCATACCAATCAAGATACGGGAGGGTGTGCGTACAGTCAACCCGAATAGTAAGGATGGGCAAATGTCCCAAGGGTACCCTTGCATCCTTGCCTCCTCGGCCCATCCTTGGCCACTTTCGCTGGCCGCGCCCCGCTCGAGAAGCTTCGACGTGGCCTTCCAAGGCCCTTGCATCCTTATCGCGCATCCTTACTACCCTGGTCGAGTGTAGCATGCAGAGCTCTCGCGCCCACGCTCCGCGACGACGGCGAAGCCCCACCCGCTCCCGCCCCGCCGGGCTGGATGCACACCGCCCCTGCCCTGGCACGGCGGATGCGCCTGCACTCGGACCGGGCGCACCACTCCGGGCCCGCACGCCAGGCCGAACCGGGGCTGGACGTAGACTTCAGTCGGGCCTGTCTTTCTACAGGAGGAATATTCGAACATAGTAATTATCCTGGCGACGGACCCAACCATGTGCAGTTCTGGGTACCGCCATTGTGAATATCTTCTTCGGTGGAACTCCCTATGCGGCCGCAAAGCGCTGCACTGGGTGGGGGGGGACGCATGCGGGCGGTAGCACTGGGGCTGTCGGTGGAGCTCCCCATGGGGCCACGAAGCGCTGTACTGGGTGGGGGGGACGCATGCGGGCGGTAGCACTGGGGCCTTCGGTGGAGCTCCCTATGGGGCCACGAAGCGCTGTACTGGGTGGGGGGAGACGCGTGCGGGCAGTAGCACTGGGGCCGTCGGTGGAGCTCCCTACGGGGCCACGAAACGCTGTACTGGGTGAGGGGGGCGCATGCGGGCCGGTGGAGCTCCCTATGGGACCACGAAGCGCTGTACTGGGTGGGGGAAACGCATGCGGGCGGTAGCACTGGGGCCGTCGGTGGAGCTCCCTATGGGGCCACGAAGCGCTGTGCTGGGTGGGTGGGACGCATGCGGGCGGTAGCACTGGAACCATCGGTGGAGCTCCCTATGGGGTTACGCAGCGCTGCGTTGGGTGGGGGGGGCGCATGCGGGCGGTAGTATTGGAACCTTCGGTGGAGCTCCCTATGGAACCACGAAGCGCTGTACTGGGTGGGTGAAACGCGGGGAGGAAGGAGGAGGGGGAGAAGGGAGGAGGGGGAGGCAGCGGGAGGAGCAGGAAGGAGGGCGCGGGGACCGTCTCTTCAAAACGAGGACCCAACACCACAGGATGGTTGGGGAAAAACAGTATGGGAACGTGTTTTTTGTCAGTATGGTTTGATTACTGTGGGATACTTGTAAGTATGTTTTTTCCGTATAATATCCGCCTGTCGGGAGGCACGCCCGACCTAAACCTAGACGTTGTTTTGCTGGACTTCGGCTGTGTTTTGGTGTTCGCTGTGGCAGGGAGGTACAGGAAAACAGGGAGGGCAAAACGAACAGCAAAACGAGAGCACAACGAAACGCAGCGTCTAGGTCCGGCCCTGGGCCGACCGTTCACAATCCCTGTAACACCGCCTGGCATTTGCCTCTCTCCAAGTGGTGGTGCGACGAGGCCGTCCGCAGGCCCTGATGGCATACACGTGGCCGCTTGGCCTCATAGCTGGACTTGTCAGGGCCGAAGTCCGCGCGGCCATCATTGGCACGGACCGCGCGCCGACGCACCGGGTAACCTCAGGAAGCCGTTAAGGACCCCCCCCCCTCTCCGGCGAACGTATCAGCACCCGGCACCCCAGAAGCGTTACCTTGTCACCTCGCATCTTTATGTGAACGCAGACGAGTCCGCTCGCCGAAACAAGCAAACCGCCTGAGACATTGTCGCAATATGGTCTCCCTGTGGTTCTGAAACAAGCGCCTCGCCTGAGACATCCTCAGAAACTGCTCTGGACGCAGACGAGTCTGCGTCAGGTGGTCGGTCTGGGCGAGAACTGGAGTGGCCGCGCGGCTTCCCAGCGCTCGGCCTTCCGAGCAGGGGCGCCCCAGCAAGGGAGAGCCCAGTTTTGAAAAGGAACCGTCCGTGCCTACGATGGGGGGCGAATAATTTTGGCGGTGCGGGTGCTAAGATAACGCGCCGTGCGTGGCGGGGGCGATATCCTCGGATGCACTACCCCACACGACGGCCGGGGAAAACAATTGTTCAATAGGGGTGGTAACAATAATCGTATAGGACTAGGATGATGAAGCAGGAGGAAAGCAGCAGGGGAGCCCGTCTGTTTTCGGATGTCTATTATTATTCGTATCATTACTCTTATTCGTATGCTTAGTATCATTATCAGTCTCATTCTTATGTGTATTCTTCTTTGCATTATTGGTTGTATTGAATTTCTTGTCTTCATGGACAAGCCGTCGTAATTATTTTGCGCGGGTGCGGTGCTAAGATAACGCGCCGTGCGTGGCGGGGGCGAAATCCTCGGATGCACTACCCTACACGACGGCCTAGGAAAAAATCAATGTTTCAACAGGGGTGGTAATACGAATCGTATAGGACAAGGATGATGAATATAATGAGAAAAAGCTCATATTATTATGCTTATTAGGATTAGTCGTATTATCCGTATGTTTAGTATTCGGGTTATGAGCATTCTTAGTATTGATATTCGTATTATTATGACTCTTGGTATTATCATTATCACCAGTATTCTTAATTGTCTTACTTTTACTATTACCATGATTATTGCTATTATTATTCTAAGTGTTATTACTACTCTTATTACTCGTAGTTCACTGTTGTTCTTATTATTATTCTAATTCCAAATCCAACTGGGATCATATTTGAGCCGGGGCGCGGGAATCATTTATTTTCGTTCCATTTGCGCGGTGCTAATCATATCGTTCGGCGAAAACCGCCCCCCAGTATTATTTAATTACTGTGCGGTGCTAATGATAACCCCGGGGGGTCCTTAATGGCTTCCTAAGGTTAGGCGACAGCATCGATGCGTCCAGCTTCGGGCTCAACGGTGGCTTTGCGCAGGACCTCGGCGGCAGCTCCACCCGCGCTCAGGTCAACACGAGCGTTGCCCGAGATCTGTCCAAGCCTGAAGGGGGCCCCATGGCCCATCAGCTCATCGGCTTGATGGTTGTGAAGAGAAAACAAGTGAGGGAAAAAACGCCCCGACCAGACAATTGGCGTTGACTAAACGGCCCTGGGCGTTTATTCAACAGCCCTGCCCCGTTCGATTCTTTCTTTGGGCGCGTTTGCCAAACGACTTCGCGCGTCGGGGTGGTCATTATGGGGGCGTGTTTTTTTTGGACTTCTGTGGACGGTTGGGGAGAGAAACGGAGTCGCACGTCGCTCTCTTCCGTTTCCTTGAGCTCCGCTCGCGCAGCGAGCCACAGGTCGGCGCTCGGCCCGCGCGGGGCCACGGGCCTCCCGCGGGCCCAGCCCTGGACGGAAAAGGGCACGCTGCCAGCGTGGCATCGCTGGGGGCCAGCGGTGCTGCGCAGCGACCGGGTGAATGCGAGGAGTCCCGCGCGCGGCACCGCCTGGTGAGGTCCAGGCAGGCCCGCCACGATCCTTGTCGCCTCCCGCGGTGCCTCTGACTTCTCGGAGAGAGCCGCCTGGATGGAGACCCGGCCCCGCACCGACGCAGCCCGAGATCGTCACTGCATACGTGCCGCCCGAGCCGTCGCCAGAGGCGTCCAAAGAGCCATCGTTGTGCCCCTGAGCCTCTACGGCCTGCCAATCGCATGTACGACCCTCGAAGTCCGTGGCGCCCTCGGGGTACGCGTACCTGGTCCAGCTGGCAGGCGGCACACCGCGCAGCCACAGGCAAAGCGCCTGTACATGCCCTTCAAGCGCGGCAGCAAGCTCCGCGTGGAGGCATAGTCGGCGTGAGTCGCGTTGCACGGGCATGTCCATGCACAGTGAAACAGCGTCTCCTGCTGACTGCAGCGCGGGCAAGGGTCGCTGTCTGCAAGACCTCTCGCACGCTGCCTCACGCGAGGCCACGACGCTCCAGCAACCACCTGCGACCGAAGCGCCCACATGGCATGCTCTCCATCTCTCTGAAGCCGTGCCAGCGGCCGTCGCACTTGGTGCAAATCAGCGCGGTCCCGAAGACAGAGACCTGGTTCATGTTGCGACGCTCTCGCCCACCAGTCGCGTCATGCTGGCGCCTGTCTCGTCTAAGAGCTCGGTATCACCCACCGCTTCCAGGTCGCCCATTCTCCAGAGCTCGCATATGTCCGACTCCCACTCCGCAGCCTGAGGAACGCTCCGGCCGATCGCGAGGAGCGTGCAGATGACCGCGGAATCTCGCCCTTGACCCTGGCCCATCTCCTGGCAGGGGGGTGGCCCCTGAGGCCTGCGCACGGCGTGCGCCAGGCCCGCTCCACTCAACGATGGTGCTCAGGGTGCCAACGCCAGTGCTGCAACCATTCTGCCAACAGCTGTCGTGGTAGAACCAGACCAGGGTCGTTGTCGTCCTGGAGCACGGCGAGGGCAGCGTTCACCTGCCCGCTGCAGCCCGCGTGACAAGCCGTCGCAGCCTCAAGACAATCGAGGGGACCGCGTCGAGGATCTGGCGGCAGTAGATCATCGCAGGCTGGGCTCCCGTGCGATGCAGCTTGGCAGCGTGCTTTCCCAGCTGGGTTCGCTTCCGCATGCGATGGGTCCCCTGGATGCGCCTTGTCGCCGCCTTCCCTCGTTGCTTAGCTTTGGCCTGCGTGCGTCCCCCCTGCTCGCCGCAGTGCCCACTCCGAGGTCAACAGCGTGGCTGACTGCTGCTGCTGGTATACCACGGCGTTCGGCATCTCGCGCCGCCTTCCTCGCCACGTCGCTGTCAGAACAGACCGCGACGGACTCGGATGATAGCTTCAACTTGGCGGGCGCGCACTGATTGGCGAAGGTCTGCAGGGCGCCGCCCATGCTGTCGATGGCCGCCTGCCCCTTTCCCCTCCGCGCGGAAGTTGACGCCGTCGACGAAGGCGCCCAGGCCGACTGCGGGGGCGCCCGAGCTGACTGCCTGGAGCAACGGGCACAGGAAGAGCTTGGCCGACTTCACGCCCTGGTTGCTGGCTGCCACGATGGAGCGCTCCGCCTCGATGGCCCCGCTGGCCCATCCACGCCGTCGCAGCCGTCTCGGCGCGGGATGGGATGGGGCCTCCAGGGAGATGGCCGCGGCAGGGGGCACCTCCTGCTCCGCGACCACCAGCAGCAGGATGAGGTCGATGCTGTCAACGAACTGCCCCGGGTCCAACACGGCCTCGACGGCGCAGAAGCCCATGGCCACCGCGCTCTCATCCAGGCTGGGCCTGCAGAGGGCAGCGCGCAGTGCGCTGCTGCCCTTGATGGCGGCGCCCCAGCGCTGCTCGAGGCCGTCGGGCCAGGCGCCCGCAGCTGTCGAACGTGCCTTCGACGTGCACTTCATCAGTCATGGCAAGATGCCTATTGTGTGGCTCCCGCCTCGGGACTTGGGCAGGAGCGCCAGGACGTTGGTGAGCACCTGCCCCGGCCACGCCAGGTCCTGCTCAATCTGATTGATCATCTCCACCCGTCCCTGCACTGCCACATCAGGAAGAGGGGGGGTACCCGAGCTGCGCAAGGCGTCCACGCCCATCGCTCTCCTGGCAGAGATGGCCAGAAGCGCCTGCCGCGCGCTGGAGCCAGTTCTCGAGCTTGTCCTCGTCAAGGGAGGGGCGCATCCCACGTGGCCTCACGCAGCTTCATCTGCCTCATGGGGTCGGCAACCTTCTCGCCGGGCAGGACGGCCTCGAGGGCCACTGGCATGTCACCCTTGACCTGCTTGTGGGCAAGCCCCTCGCGCCGTCTTCCAGGCGGTGCTGACCCACTTGGCAGACTGGCGCCCTGCTTGGGCCTGCGCCCTACTTGCACCGCGCGCAGCCCATCAGGTCACGGCGCCGTTGCACTGCTCGAGGCCCCCAATGCTGAGGTTGTGGATCCGTGATAGCAGTCGACGCCAGTGGGCCGCAAACAGGTTGCCCTTGCTGTGGTCCGACTACCGCGGCGGCGACGCGAGGGCGGCCGCTGGCCGGGCGCATCCGCCCGCTACGCCTAGGCGTCGTCAAGGCGCCGGCTGGCAAAATCTACGTCCTCACCTTCCTGAAGATGCAACCAGGTATGGCGTTGCAATCGATGAGTTTTGACTACCATGGTTATTTGTATATATGTTCACTGAGTTAGTTTCTACGCGCGCCGAATTCGCTCATGTGCATAAGCATCCAGCTAAACTGAACAGTTCGGGCCTGTTGGCCATGGTCCATCCGGGCGACGCCGATATTTCATCTGCCCAGGTCACCGATTTAATTCAACACCTCCCTTGTCATTGGTGCGGCCAGTACAGGCCGAGGGGGGTGTTAATTATCAGAGTGCGGGGGCCGAACGGTCATTCACTGTCCCTGGGTGCGTGGCTGAAGTGGGATTCTGCGGTGCGGATTCTTGTTGTTGTTGTTGCTGTTGTTGTTGTTGATGATGCTGTTGTTGTTGGTGTTGTTGTTGCTGTTGTTTGTTTTTGTTTGTTGTTGTTGTTGTTGTTGATGATGTTCGTTGTTAGTTGTTCGTTGTTCGTTGTTCGTTGTTCGTTGTTCGTTGTTCGTTGTCGTCGTCCCACCCGCAACCCGCCCCGCGACCCACCCGCGACCCACCCCGCGACCCACCCGCGACCCACCCGCGACCCACCCCGCGACCCACCCCGCGACCCACCCCGCGACCCACCCCGCGACCCACCCGCGACCCACCCCGCGACCCTCCCCGCGACCCACCCCGCGACCCACCCGCGACCCACCCGCGACCCACCCGCGACCCACCCGCGACCCACCCGCGACCCACCCCGCGACCCGCGACCCGCAGCCCAGGCGACCCGCGACCCGACCCACCCGCGACCCACCCGCGACCCACCCACCCCGCGGCCCACCCGCGACCCCCGCGACCCACCCGCGACCCACCCGCGACCCACCCGCGACCCACCCCGCGACCCACCTTCGACCCAAACCACGTTCAGGGTACAAACCAAATTTTTCGGCGCCGGCGGCGGGTTTTTTTTTGCATTCCTTCCAGGTGGAAAGCCCGCGACCCACCCCGCGACCAACTCGCGACCAACCCGCGACCCAAACCACGTTCAGGGTACAAACCACATTTTTCGGCGCCTGCGGCGGGCATCGTATGCATTCGTTTCAGGTGGAGAACCCGCGGCCCACCCGCGACCACGTTCAGGGTACAAACCAAATTTTTCGGCGCCTGCGGCGGGCATCTTTTGCATGCGTTCCCGTGGAGAACCCGCGGCCCACCCCCGACACAAACCACGTTCAGTGTACAGACCAATTTTTTCGGCGCCTGCGGCGGGCTGCTTGTGCATTCCTTCCAGGTGGAGGTGGAGAGCCCGCGACCCACCCACGACCCAAATCACGTTCACTGAACAAACCAATGCCACACAAGCGCGGCGGCGGATTTTTGCATGCCGTCTGAGCCCGCAACGACCTCTTCAAGCCCCGCGCATCCACGCCAGCCCGTCCAGCAACTTTGCCCTGGCGAGTTGCCTTGATCAGAGAAGTGGGGGAGCATAAAGTGGAAAAAAGGATTGCGTTGCCGTTATCTTGGGAAAGGAGGGGGATTCAGGAGGAGTAAACAGGGGACGAAGAGGACGCGGAAGAAGAGAGGATGCAAGGGGAATGTGGAGAAAGAGGAGGAGGAGCAGGAGGGGAGGAGGGGGAGGAGGGGGAGGAGGAGGACGAGGAGGGGGAGGAGGGGGAGGAGGGGGAGGTGGATGATGATGGACGACAATGGGAGGACGAGGTGGAGGCCGATGAGGGGGAGGACGACAATGGGAGGACGATGATGATGACGATGACGATGAGGACGAGGACGAGGACGAGGAAGAGGAGGAGGAGGAGGAGGAGGAGGAGGAGGAGGAGGAGGAGGAGGAGGAGGAGAGCGCCATCGACAGGGAAGCTGGGGGCCACGAGGTCCGCCGGCTCGACGACGCCCGCGTCGCCCGCGCCCGCCCCCTCACTCTTATCCGCAATTGCGGGGTGCTACGTAACGCGGGTAATTGGGTCAGGAGAAGGGTGGTGGCATCGTTACCGAGCGTGCGTTGCGATCGACGCCGCTTGGCTCAAGTGATTGAGCGTTAACGTTCGTGTCGAGCGTATCGGTCAGAGATAGCATCGCTATCGTTCCCGTGCCTATCCCCCCCGAGGATGTGCAGGAGGAAAGCCGACCATCCTGACCAACTCGGGGTTGGCGGGCGGGGGCGCTCCGCGCACCGTGCTAAAGGAGCGAGGAGGTGGTGGTCCGCGCCGGCTTTGCCATGCGATCTGACAAGGAAAACTTGCTTGATTGTGTGGGACTCTTGCGCGGAAGGCGCGAGGGCCAGCAGCGCCCGCCGCGGGGGCCTCGGGAGCCCCCGGGGTTGCGGGGCCTCCTCGGGCATCCCCGCTGCGCCGGGGCGATCGGCACGGGCGCAGGGACTAGTGGGCGCGAAGACCGAGCGCGTCTGGCATTGTCCGCAACGGAAGGTCTTGGAGGTTTCCCTCGGTGGCGCGCGGTGGGAGGCGTGGGGGAGGGGGGGAGGCTTCTTGGAGGGAGGCTGCTTCTTGGAAGGCGCCGACCCTACGTGTGTAGACGAGGCCCGCGCCCTCTACGAAGCAGCTTTCTTCTACGAAGTCCCCCCCCCGTCCCCCTACCCCCCCGCGCGCGCCGCCAATGCTTGGGGGGGCGGGAGGGCTTCCGAGCACCGAAGCGTCCGAGGTCCGCGCGGACGTCCAGGGTTGGCGCTGGACCTCCCCTTGCTTCGCCCGCGGCGCCGCCCCTGGCGCGCTCTGCGCGCCAGGGCAGAGGGGGCCAGCGCCGACACCAGAAAAATCCGCTCGGGCTTTTGAAGACGCTGGTCGAATGTTTTAGGTACGAGCAGGTGCATTTGCCAGGTCAGGAGTCGGTCGGGCGACGGTGTCTCCTCATGTCTCCCATCGTTTCTGTCCGTCCGTAATATCCATATATAAAAATATATACATACCCACATACACACCTACCTACCTACCTACCCACCTACCTGCCGACCGACCGAGCGACCGACCGACCGACCGACCGATCGCCCTACCTACCTACATTCATACATACACACATACACACATGCACACATACATACACACATACTAACATACATGCATGCATGCATACATATATACATACATACATACTCCCGCGCTCAAGCGTTATCCCTCGATCCTTATCCCTGAATCCAGGTCCGTAAATGTCTAGCCCCCATATTCGTGGCCCGAAGACCCTATCCCGATCCCCCCATCATGGCATCAACCGCGGCCCCCATTGTAACCGTGTCTAGCTGTGTAGGGTCTTTTGTCGCAAGGGTGCCATTTATGTTTATGTAGTGCATCGTTGCGTCACTGAAGGTGCTTCCACCTTTTCAGGTTCCAGTGGCCCTCCCTGGCTTCCAGGAGTGTCCCAAAAACGGATCAGGGTGAAGAGTTGGGGAAAGCCCTGGAACCAAGGACCCGCTTCCACTTGCAGGACCCTTCCATGCCGATCTCTGCCCCCTTGTGCTGTTACTCAGAGGTTCGCGAAGCCGACGACTCGAAGCAACTAGATGTGACGCCGACACTGTTCAGCTCAATCCCCGACCTGCCCAGGATTTATATTGCGAAAGCCTTACGGCCGGTGCCGCCGACCCCGAAGGCGGGACCTCCCTTGGGACTCCTTCTGGCGACCCCCACCCACCCTCCACCTCCCCCCCCCCCTCCCCACCCCCCCCAGCAGGGAAGGGATCGAAGGGAACGGGCTTTCTTTCGACTTGGCTAGGACGTCCTTCTTTTTCCTTATTCCTTACGTTCCTTGGGACTGACGACCTCGACGACGACAGCGTCTTCCACACGCCGAAAGGTCGGCGGATTCGGCTGCTTGGGGAACACTGGGGGCTCAATCTCAAGGCGTGACTGCCCTCCGATTTCATGGCCGACGGGCATCGATCATGTGGGACAAGATTTGCTGTCTTTCGGGTCCCATCGGACGGCAACCTTGTCGTCTTGATCGCAATTATTGTCCATGTGACGGCGCATGATGTCCAAAGGGGCGAGAACTTCGGCCACTGTGACAAGAATGGCCGCAAAATGGGTCCCAACAGACAGCAACTCTTCTCCCGCGGTACAGAGGCACGGCTGCTGGGCATGCTACGCGCACTCTCCGTCCCCATCTGGTGGGCGCGTGGTGCCCCAAGCAGGCTGGCACTCTGGGAGCCGACGGGGGCTTTGTGACCCTCTGGCCTCAGGTGGTTGGACGGCGTCGTGTCCCCGCACGCCCCGCGGGAGCTGTACCGGGTCGGCGACGAGGAACGAGGGAGGGCCGCGCAGCAAAAGCAGGGCATGCGGAGCCGCACGCCGGCCCGCGCCGTCCGGAGGCCTCGCGCTGCCCGCGGCCCCCGCACCGGCGTGGCGAGTGCCACTGGGGCGGCTCCTGCGCGCGGCCCCTTCACCAGCTTCGCCTCCTCCTCCTCCAGCTTGGCCTCCTCCGCCTCCTCCGCCTCCGCCTCCTCCTCCTCCTCCTCCTCCTCCTCCTCCGCCTCCTCCTCCTCCTCCGCCACCTCCTCCTCCGCCTCCTCCTCCTCCTCCTCCGCCTCCGCCTCCTCCTCCTCCTCCTCCGCCACCCGCCCTACCCCTCTCCCCATGCAGGGCCTCTCGAGCTGCCAGAGGGGGCCTTCGGCGGCCTGGGGGCAGCCTCGGACGTTCTGGTGTGGCACCCGACGGCCGCGGATGGCCTGGGGAGGCCCTGGATAGCGTCGGATGACTTCGGGCGGCATCGCAGGCTTTCGGAGTGTCGCAGTGGTTCCGCTGCGACAGCCTGGGGGGCTTGCCGGAGCGCTCAGGGCGCCTCCAGGAGTCTGGGAGTGGTCGGGATGCCTCCAGAGGGCCCCCGCGTGCTTTCAGGGACC
>CAUYUJ010020946.1:32500-50000 GCA_963575745.1 Prorocentrum cordatum | reverse complement strand
ATGCGAGGCTTCCTGAGTGAGAAAGGCCAAGTGCAGATACTAGTAAGCTTGTCGTCAGCACTGTGCCATCTGCATTCGCGGAAGCCCCTCATAGTGCACGGCGACCTGAAGCCATCAAACGTCCTTGTTGTAGATGATTCTTCTCGCTTCGCGGTGTGCACGTCCGGAGCACGCGCAGTCTAGTCGTAGCGGGGCCTGGTTGGAGCCTCTTTGGGGCCCTTTGGCGGCATCTTGGGGGCTTCTTGGTGCCTCTTTGGGGCTTCTTTGGGGCTCCTCTGGGGCCTCTTTGGGGCCCCCTGGGGGCGTCTTGGGGGCAGTCTTGGGGCGCCCTTGCGCCGTCTGGCCCCTTCGGAGGCCATCCTGTGGGCCTCTCGTGGCCCGCCTTGAAGCTCTCTTGGGGTCCTCTTGGATCGTCTTCGGGGGGCTCTTGAACAGTCTTGGGGGTCCCTTTGGCCCGCCTTGGGGCCCTCTTGGGGCCGTCTTGGGGTCCTCGTGGGGGCCTCTGGGGCCGTCTTGGCTGCTTGGACCGTCATGGGCCTCTGAGAGTCGAACAAGGCGAGAGCGCTAATGTTTTTTAGGGACCAATGGCAAATCCATGACTTGAGCCTCTGGAGGCGCTCTTGGGGACCCTCTTGGGCCGTCTCGGGAGCTTTTTGGTGTCCTCTTTGGACCATGTTGGACTGTCTTGGGGCCGTCCTGGTCCGTACTGAGGCCATCTTGAGCCGTTTTGACGCCTTCTTGGGCCCCCAGGAGGCCCGAGTGGCCCAAATCATTAAGTTTCCAAAGGGTTTTGTAGGTTTTGAGGCCCAGAAGGGATCCTCCATGTTTGGGTCGACGAATGTGGCGCGACTCCAGGGGGGGGTAGGGGGAGACATTTATGTAATTGAATGCTAGATGAAGCAGTCTTGCGGTAATTTGGCTCATTGGATACATTGGATCATCGCCTCCGCAGAAAACGTTGCCGCTCAGCACGCCACCTACAGGCGTGGATTCCTCATCGCTTCGCGGGGTGCATGTTCGGAGCGCGTAAAGACTGGGCCTTGGTTTGTTTGACCTGCTCGTCCGCCGCGAAGCTCTGCCGTGTCGTTCTGCCTGCCCCGGGGCGCTGCCAGTGCCACGGGGGGCGGATGCGCCCCCCATTTCAGCATCGGGACGAGCGTGCGAATGTCCACGAGGGCAATGGGCATTCACCGCGTGTCAGCACAATGCAATGCCAAGTTCAAATTCCGATGAGCATAGCAACAGCGCGCTATTCGTTACCATTCCGCGGGTGTCTTGGTGGTTTCTCGGCGCCGTTTGGGGGCTTGGGGGCCTCTTGGAAGCTCCTGGTGGGCCCTTGGGGGTTTCTTTGGGAGCCTCTTTGGGGCCTTTTAGGGCCTTTTGGGGGGGTCATCGTGGGATGCCTTGAGGCTCTGTTGCGACGTCTGGCCCCTTCGGAGGCAGTCTTGCGGGCCTCTCGTGGCCGCCTTGTAGCACTCTTGGGGTCCTCTTGGGGCGTTTGGGGGAACTCTTGAGCCGTCTTGGGGGCCTCTTTCGGACATCTTGGCGCCTCTAGAGCCGTCTTGGGGCCCTTTTGAGGGATTGGGGCCGTCTTGGGGCCATCTTGGAGGCTGCTTGGGCCGTCATGGCCCCCCCTGAGTCGAAAGAGGAGAGAACGCGAAAAGACGGCAAACCAAAAAAGGGAAATTCATGTCTTTGCCCTCTGGAGAGGCTCTCGGGGGCCCCCTGGGAGCGTCTTGGGGCCCTCTTGGGGGGCCATCCTGGGCCGTCTTGGTGCCGTCCGGAGGCCATATTGAACCGTCTTCAGGCCCTCTTGGACCCCAAGAGGCCCAAGGGGCCCAAATCATAGATTTTCTGTAGGACTTGACTGGTTCTTGAAACCCAGAAGGACTTGGGGCACTTTGGGTGTCCGGATGTAGCGTGACTGCGCTGGGGGGGTGGGCCCACATAGTAATGTAAAATAATACAATATGTAGCAATGAATCATATGATACATTGCAAACGTTGCATTACAGCGATCGCCGAAAAACTTTGCCGCTCAGCACGTCACCTCTGGACGTGGATTCATGTCGCTTCGCGGTGTGCACGTCTGAAGCGCGTACAGTTCAGTCGTTGCGGGAGCTGGTGGGGGCCTCTTCGGGGCCCCTTGGAGGCCTCTTGGGAGCTTCTTGGGGCCTCTTTGGGGCCTTGTGATGCCTCTTGGGGCCTCTTGTGGGCGTCTTGGGCCGTCTTGGGGCGCTTTTGCGCCGCACGGCCCCCTCGGAGACCGTCTTGGCGGCCTCTTGGGGCCTCCTTGGGGCTCTCTTGGGGTCCTCTTAGGCCGTCTTCGGGGCCTCTTGGACCGTCTTGGGGGCTTATTTGGGCCATCGTTGGGGCTGTCTTGGAGGGCTGAGGGGCCGTCGTGGGGCCATTTTGGCGGCTGCTTGGACCGTCATGGGCCTCCGAGAGCCGAAGCGAACAGGCAAGAACCCGAAAATCTGTCAAAACCATCGGAAGATCAATGCTTTTGGCCTTTGGAGGCGCACTTGGGGGGTCCTCGAGAGTACCTCAGGGGCCACCTTGGGGGCCCAAGAGGCTGAGTCAATAGCTCTTCAATGGGTTTTTGTGGGTTCGAGGCCCAGAGAGGGGGCCAACAGTTTTGGTATGGTTGAGGTGGCGTGGTTTTTGGGGGGCGGTAGGGGGGTTACATATTAAGTAAACAACACAGCATGTGGCAATTACGCAATCATTGGATACATTGCAAACGTTGCTTTAAGGCGTTCGCCCAAACACGCTGCCGCTCAGCACGTCACCTCTGGACGTGGATTGTACAGGATTGCGCCACAATCGCCGACGCCTTTGTATCGTTGTGTGGCAAGCAATCGCAGGCGGAATGCGGAGGCGGAAGCGAAGTCGCTGGCGTGCGCGGCGTTCGGGGCATTTCTCTCGGACGCGAGACACCCGAAGGAGGGACAAGCGGAATAACCTCGAAAGAGCGAAACAGTGTCGTGAGGCGTGCGCGGATTGCAGGCAGTCTGGTGTCACGGCGCGCGGTTGGCAGGCCTATGGGTGCAATGGCATGAGCCACAAGAGATTGCCGAAGTGGGCGTTCGCCGTGAGGGTTGATTTCGTCGCGCGGGCGCCGACAAAAAAAACAGCACCTTGAAATGAACGGCATTCAAGTGATGCCCACTCGGGTGACCATTTTGGAGATGGACCTTGCCATGGCGCTGCACGTACCGAAGTCCGTGGAAGGAGGGCCAAAGCGACACAGCGATTATGATATGGATAATGCGGAAAGGGGGATGGGGAGGAGGAGGAGGAGGGAGGGGGAGGAGGAGGAGGAGGAGGAGGAAGGAGGAGGATAGGAGGAGAGGAGGAGGAGAAAGAGGAGGAGGAGGAGGAGGGGAGGAGGAGAAGGAGAGGAAGGGGAGGAGAGGAGGAGGAGGAGGAGGAAGAAGAAGACGGCGGGAGAGAGAGGAGCAATAGGAGGAGGAGGAGGAAGGAGGCAGGAGGAGGAGGAGGAGGAGGAGGAGGAGGATGAGGAGGAGGAGTGGAGGCAGAAGAAGAAGAAGAACACGGGGGAGAGGAGAAAGAGGAGGAGGAGGAGGGAGGAGGCGGAGGGAGGAGGAGGAGGAGGAGGAGGAGGAGGAGGAGGAGGAGGAGGAGGAGGAGGAGGAGGAGGAGGAGGAGGAGATGAGCAGAAGACGAAGAATAAGAACACGGGGGAGAGGGAGGAGCACGAGGAGGAGGGAGAGGAGGATGGAGGAGGGGAGGAGGAGAGAGAGGAGGAGGAGGAGGACGGGGGAGAGAGAGGAGCAAGAGGAGGAGGAGGAGGAGGAGGAGGAGGAGGAGGAGGAGGAGGAGGGAGAGGAGGGAGGAGGAGATGGAGGCAGAAGAAGAAGAACACGGGGGAGAGGGAGGAGCAAGAGGAGGAGGAGGAGGAGGAGGAGGAGGAGGAGGAGGAGGAGGAGGAGACCGGCCGACCGACCGACCGACGGACCGGCCGACCGACCGACAGGACGACAGGACCGACCGACCGACGACCGACCGACAGACCCGAGATCACGACGATCGACGACGAACGACGACGACCGACGGACCGACCGACCGACCGACGACTGAAGACCGGACCGACCGACTGACCGACCGACCTACTGACAGACTGAGGCGACGACGACGAGGAACGACGACGACCGACGGATCGACGACCGACGACGACCGACCGACCGACCGACCGAGACGACGAACGACGACGACCGACCCACGGACCGACGACCGACGACCGGACCGACCGACCGAGACACCGCACGAGCACCAGCGCGTGCGAATTGGCCCCCTTTGGGAGCAAGGCGTGGCTACAATGCCAGGACCCCGCCCACGGGGCCGCCCTGGGGGCCTCGGGGCACGGGCCCCCGGGCCCGTGCTTCCCCCTTCCCCCCCACCCTGTTTATATTTTTAGATAACCCTACACGGGGTGTGCTTCCAGCACCCAATTTTTGTTCGAGGGATGGTGGTTCCAGCGCCTCATGCCTTGAAGACAGATGGGCTCCAGCGCCCAAGTTTTACGAGGGGCGGTGGTTCCAGCGCCCCACGGCGTCGCTTCCAGCGCCCAATTTTTGTTCGAGGGATGGTGGTTCCAGCGCCTCCTGCCTGGAAGACAGATGGGTTCCAGCGCCCAAGTTTTACGAGGAACGTCGGAGTCGTCGGACACATGCCCCCTGACGCCTCCGATGCGTGCGCATGCGCTCTGAAATTTCACTGCCAACAATATTCACCTGACTGTAGAACCGTTTGGTGAGGCCTGCCGGGGGCCTCTTGGATGCAGGTTCGAAGCCTTTGGGGCTCGTATTGGGGCCTCAGGGCGCGTCGTGGGGACTTTTAGGGGGCCTGTTGGAGCCTTTCGGGGGCCTCTGGAGTCCTCCTGGGCGCATCTTGGGGCGGAAAGCCCGCTGTTGGGCCCTTCTTGGGGTTGTCTTCGGGCTCTCTTCGGCCGTCTTGAACGCTCTTGGGCTGTCTTAGGGCCCTCTTGGGCCGTGCTGGGGCGGTCTTGGGGGCCTGTGGGCCGGCTGCAACGCCGTGAAGGCCGACAGCCGTGTCTGGTAAAAGTGAACGCTGTCCGAAAGCAGTTGGACGGTCTGTGGCTCTTGGAGCCATCTTGGGAGGCCTCTCGGAGGCTTTTTGGCACGACTTGGGGGCATCTTGGACCGTCTGGGGGCCAACTTGGGCGTCTTGGAAAGATGTTTCAGCGGCTCTGGACCTTCTTTGACCGTTTTCGGTGCGTCTTGGGGCCTTCTTGGGCCGTCGGGCAGCCCTCTATCACCGCATGCCGCTTTCGGGTCGGGCCAGGAGGGGGGGTCGAATTCCTGGGTCCCGTTGTGGGGTCCCCGGAGGGGAGATGATAGGGAGGGAGCAATCCCACACGCCTAGAGATCCACAAGGGGTCGGCGGATTGTTCATGGACGCCCGTCAAAGCAAAGTTGCTAGACCTTGGGCTTGCAAGAGCTTTGATTAATTAAACGCATGCGAACCCATTGGGGGGAACTCCCCGTTGGGCAGCACCAGAGGTCTTCCATGGCCGCTCAAGACCCAGCACTTTAGCAGATGTTTATTCGTTTAGCCGCATCATCTTCATTACGGCGACTGGCCCACAGCCTTGCGGTCATTCGATGGACTCGGATGCGATGAAAAGGGCATCAGCCTCACCACGAGCTCGACATTCTAGTCGGCAACGGGCTTGCAGGAAAGAAGCAAGTATGTTATCGAAAAGTGCAGCAGTCGCGAGGTTGTCATCCAGCCGCACCCAGAAGTGATAGTTTGGAGGGAAGCAGTGGCCGGATGTCTTTCCAATTGCGCAGACGGGCAGTCCAATTCTGGTGATGTGTCGCTCTCGGCTTCAGTGGTGGGTGAGTGACCCAAGAACAAGTCCTGGACAGACAGACGGGTTTCTTTTTAGGCTGCAGCGATAAAGGGTAGAACCGTTGCGCTGGAGCGGCTCTGACACCCACACCGTCTTCTATTGCTAAATCGGGCCTGTCCTTCTACAGGGGGGATATTCAAAAATAGTAAGAACATAGTCTGGGACTATTTTTTAAAATATTTTCACCATGGTGGAGCATTGTTTGAATATTGCTTCGTCAAAAAAATCCACCTGTAGGGGGACACGCCCGACTTAATTTCATTGCGAAGGTTACAGTCGACACGTGCATCAGTGTCGCGGACCCCAGCGGTCCGTTGGGGGGTGGGGGCACGGAGGTCTCGGCCGATGACCCTCGCGCCTCCGCGAGGCCCTCGGCGCACGCGTCCTCGTGCCGAGGGAAGAACACACTGGCCACGACCGAGATGTCGGAGGATCATGCCGACGCCGAAGAGGTCCCCCCTTCAGCAGCAGGCATCCCGCACCCACACTCCCCTGCGTGACCGCACGTGCTCCGCAAGCTGGCGTGACAGCGCGTACTTCATGTTTCAATCGAGACCGTGTGCCTGAGTCCCAGCGCGTGCAGTCTGTTCGACGTCGTTGTGGAGACCAGCGCCTTGCCACCCAAAGCTGTCGGCCTGTCAATGGCCGCTCACAGCTGGAACATAGTGAAGCCAGAAGAGAAGGACGCGGTGGCGGAGGAGGAGGAGGAGGATAAGACGTAAGGGTGTATATTCAGAATCCTGCCTAAGCATCCTTAAGCACATGTTCTGGAAACTGTCGATTTGCTAGGCCTTCGCAGTGGAGAGTCACAGCAAGTGCAGGTTGCAGAATGGCTTAGTATTTGATGTACACGCACGACACGATGTTTCAAAGCATACGCTGTGGCGTCCGCACGTCGGTTCCTTCATTTTTATTAGGCGTATCGGCGATCCGATCTGCACGTCCGACGGTGCAGCGAATCACCTCGACATTATGCCTTTTGTTGCTCCAGCTGTAGTTTATGAATTGTATACAGGCCGTGCGGTTGTGCCTTGCAGCTGTCAGAGCAGACCTCCTTCGTCGGCTGAATATTTGCCGAAACAGTGTTTACATTTAGGGAATATTACTTCTCGTCTGATAGGTTGCACAGAGTATGACTAGAAACACACTGTTTGGGCCCACGCTGCTAACATTTCCTAGTGGCGCTCCATGTTCACTATAGCACTACATCGCAGGAGCGCGAGACGCTCGTGTCAAAAGGAAAAAGATGGCAGCTCCGCGGCCCGCACGCAGCCAGCCGGGCCTCTGCTGGTGCGTCCGCTGTCCCAGGGACGCTTGGACCCGCGGGCCCCTGGAACGATCTTGTGCGCACCGCGGCCCGGAGGTCCCTCCCAGACGGCCAAAATTGGTCCAGGATGGCCTCCAAGGTGCCTCCAAGACAGCCAAGATGGTCTGAAAGACGTCGAAGATGGCTCCAAGATGCACCCAAGACGGCCCAAGAGAGTCCAAGACGGCCCAAGAGGCCCCCCAGAGGCCTCCAAGACGGCCGACCGCTTCCCCGAGGGTGTATAACTTCCGTCGGCCCCGGATCCGCTTCGGACGGGCCCCCTGGGGCCCGACAACCGGCCCCCGGAGGCCCGCATCCAGGAAGCGCGCCCGGATTTCAAAGTTCACATCGTCGCTGGGCGTCGCGTAATGGTCGGAGGTGGATAGACCTCCCACCCTGACACGTCGATCTGCGAATCGGCCGTTTTCGGTTCGCGAGAGGGCGTCGCGGCCGCTATTTTTGCAGGTCCCGGTCCGTCAGTTTCGGTCCGAGGCCGTTTTCACTAAGGGGAGGTTTGTCCAGCGCCGAGTAATGGGGGGTGGCGAGGGTGGTCCGACAAGGTACCCCAACGGTACCTAAGCGAGCCCCCTTCGGGCTCCCGAGGGGCCCGAGAGGGGCAGTGTTTCTGACCCCCCCATGTATGACCCCCCATTAATAATCGACTAGGCGTGAGAGTGACCTTTCGCCAGAGTGACCTTTGGTGCGGGTACAGATGGGCCCCAGATGGCCGAAAGAGAAGCGGTAGCAGCGGCTTGCGCGCTTGTTTTTGGTCCCCCCGCGGTCCCAACAAGCCGCGCACCAAAAGTCACTCTTGCCCAGGGTCACTCTTGCGTGTAGCCGAATCAAGCCACGCCCAACGTCGGAGATCAGGAGGAGGGTACAGGTCACGAGTGCCCAAAGGGCCCGGCGCGCCGCCCCTGCCGCCGCCGCCGCGGGCCTTCCTGGCCGGCCTCCGACTTGGCATCCGTTCTGGCCTTCGGCGGTCCGAACAGCGGCGCGGTCGTCGTCGTCGCCGCTGCCGCCGCCGCCGCCGCCGTCGTCGTCGTCATTGTCGTCGTCGTCGTCGTCGTCGTCGTCGTCGTCGTCGTCGTCGTCGTCGTCGCCACCGTTTTCGTCGTTTTCGTCGTTTTTGTCGGCGGCGTCGTCGTCGGCGTCGGCGACGTCGTCGGCGTCGGCGCCGTCGGCGGCGTCGGCGTCGGCGTCGGCGTCGGCGTCGGCGTCGGCGTCGGCGTCGTCGGCGTCGGCGTCGGCGTCGGCGTCGGCGTCGTCGTCGTCGGCCCTCCGCAGGACGAGGGCAGCATCGCCGGGTCGCACGACGGCACCCAGGAGGGCGGGCAGGACGCGGGTGGCCCGCTCGCGGGGGTGTGTAGGCTCGGGGGGAGGGGAGGCTGATCGGCCCGACAGCAGAGGCGTAGGCCCAGCGGGGGCGGGGAGAAGGCGCAAGGGGGGGGCAGGTGGATGGGCTCAGGGGGGAGACAGGCTCTCATGGGGGCGTGGACAGGCTCAGGGGGGGGGATTCCGCTCAGTGGGGGAGGGCGCCTCGGCCCGAAAGGAGGGGGGTAGGCTCAGGGGTGGGCGGGGGGATAGTCCCAGGGAAGGGGGGAGCAGGCTCAAGGGCGGGGAATAGGCTCAAGGAGGGGGGGGGATAGGTTTGGGGGGGGGGTAGGCTTAGGGCTTAGGGGTGGAGGGGGGGAGGCTCAGTGTCAGGGGGGAGGGGCGGGGGATGGGCTCAGGGGCGGACAAGCTGAAGGAGGGGACAGGCCCAGCGTGGGGGGGGGGGAATTGGCTCGGGGGGGGGGCGCACCTCTCGCCGATGGGGGCCCGACAGCCCCACCCCGCCCAGGACCCCGCGCAGTCGCCATCGGGGGGGGGGGGGGCTGTCGCCGATCCATGGGCGATGCATCGCCGACTGCAGTGGGGGCACTAAAGGGCATCGATACCGCTACTCCGCGGACCTCTCCCGAGCCGCGCTCTGACCAGACTTCCGGGGCGAATCCGGCGGCGGCGACGACGGAGGCCCAGGAGGTCCCCCAGAGGGGGACAGCGGACGAAGGGCAGCAGCACGGGCACCTTCTCCTCCTCTGACGCAGGGCGATGCCTCCCTCCCCCCCCGAGCCTGCCGCCCCGCCCGAGCGCCCCCCCCTCGCGAGAGGACGCCGAGGGCAGCGCGCCCGGGGCGCCCTGCTCGCGCGACGCGTCCCTGCCGCCGACGGCGGGCACCGTGGACACCAGGGCCACGGCCACGGCCGGGGGCGACCGCGCCGAGGAGGGCGCGCTGCCCGAGCGGGAGGACTGGCACGACGGGCCCAGAAACCTCGCAAGGTGCGAGCGAGCGCATCCATACTCGGGGGCAACGGTAGGGGGGGATAGGCATGTAAGGGAGGATGCATCGACCCCCAATCGCCCATTGATCGCCGATGTGGGCCCGATAGCCCCAGCCTGCCCAGGACGGGCCCGGAAAACCTCGAAAGATGCGAGCGCACCCATACGTTCGGGTGTTGTACCCCTGGCCCAAGGTGCCCCCAGGATTCTCGGAGTGGCTCAGGCGGCCTCCGGGGCACCCCTTACGAGGCCCAGGGGGCATCAGGGACTCCCAAATAGTGCGGAAAGCTGGGGGCACCTTGGCGGCGGCGGCTCCGGCGCCGCCCCTGGCGCGCTCCGCGCGCCGAGGAGGGGGTTGCGCGGAGCCAAGAAATCCGCGCGGAGCGCCAAAAGTTTATGTTTATGGCGTTCCTCCTTCTGCTGAGGCCCATACTCGGGGGCAACGATTGAGGGGCATAGGCATAGGGGGGGTGCATCGACCCCCAATCGCCCATTGATCGCCGACAGGGGCCCGATAGCCCCAGCCTGCCCAGGAAGGTGCAGATTCACGATCGAGGGCCTATCGCCGATCTAACGGCGATGTATCGCCGATTCCAGGTCGATGCTTCCCCCCCTGTGCCAGTCCCCCCCGATCGTTGCCCCCCATACGGTGGGGGCGTTGGTGAAGGAATGTGCCCATGAGGCTTCAGAACCCGGGGGGGGGTCATTACCTGATGAGGGCGGCAGGGAGTGCCGTGGCCAAGTCCACGACTGGAGTTCCACCAGCTTCCAGAACCCAGGTTCCTTGTTCAATGGCTCCGTATCCAAAGCCCGCGCTGTATCCGGGAGTTGCAATGCTTGTTCACAGCGGGCGTTTTCGCTGGACTTCGCTCCCCGGGGATCATCACAGATCGACCTGGCTCGAAACACGGCGCAGAAAGATTGGGTCGCTTAGTGGGCCCCGGAAACGGCAGGGCCGTTTTTTCCACCATTTCCGACCAAGTGCCCCTTGAAAATGGAAACGGCAAGAAAACGGCGACCGAAAATGGCAACAAAAACGGCTCCAGGATTGGAACTGGAGCAGGAACCCGTAAAATAACGGCGACGGATTTTTTTTAAGAAAAAATAAAAATAATAATAATAATAATAATATATAAAAACACACGCGTCGGAACCAGCAACAAAAACGACAAAACGGAACCGGTAACAAAAACGGCCCTGTCGTTTCCGGGGCCCACAGGTCTGGGGCTCCTGTGGAAGTTTTCTGTGTTGTGGCAATGCTGTCGCGACGAAAGTCGGATCTCGGGGCCTCGCGATCGGCGAGCGCACCAGCGTGCAAAGCCCATCGCGGTCCGGATTCGGGGGCGGCGTATCCCGTCGATACGCCGTCGCCATGACGACGTTCCGGGCGGGTGCGTCCGCGGAGAAGGCGCCCCGCATCCGGCCAGGGTGCCCTGCCCTGCCCTGCCAGGAAGCCAAGGGCGCCCTCGAGGGCGCGAAGCTATTCGCGCTTCGCGCTTCGCGGTTCGGCTCCGATCCCTCAGCCTCCTCGTCTCCCCTGGGAGGCGGCGCGAGGGCGCGAAGTTGTTCGCACTTCGCGCCTCGCGCGGCGCGGAGCGCGAAGTTGGGAGCCCTTGGGAAGCGCCCCGTATCCAGCCGAGGTGCCCTGCCCGCGAGGCCGTGGCTACAGAGGTTTCTCGCCCACGCCGCCATCGCCTCCCCGCCCTGTGCAGAATTTGCGGCAGCGAGGTGCTGCTTTAAGCATGCAGGGGGGTCAAACAAAGAACTAGGACGGCATGCCCGGGCTCAGTCTCGCGGGCCTACTCTAAAACCTCTTTGTTTTTGTTGTTGAATTCCTTGCGTGGTGTGTCATGCCCTGCCGTCGTTGCGCGAGTGGTACTCGAAAACCTGGTTTTAAAAATGGTCACGGTTAATTATCTTCCCCCAGATTTTCCTCCGGATTGTCCTCCAGATCTTCGCCCAGATCTTCCCCCAGATGTTTTCCTTGATCTCCCCGCAGATCTTCACCCAGATCTCCTCCCAGATCGTCACGCAGATCTTGAGGTCTGCCTCCAGATCGTTATTATGATCCTCTTCTCCTCCTTTTCCCCCCACATTCCCCCCCCCGAATCTTCACCCAGATCTTCCCTCAGATCCTCGCCCAGATCTCCCCCCAGATCTCCCCCACCAGAACTTCCACCAGATCTCCTCCCAGACCTTTCCCCAGATCTTCCTCCAGATCTTCCCCCAGATCTGGGGGGAAGATCTGGGGGATCGAGGTTCGAGGCCTTCTGGCCTTCTCCAGATCTTCCCCCAGATCTTCCCCAGATCTTCGGGCAGATCTTCCTCCAGATCTTCCCCCTGATCCTTCCCAGCATTATCCCCCAGATCTGGCCCCAGATCTTCCCCCAGATCTTTCCCCAGATCTCCCTCCAGACCTTTCCCCAGATCTTCCCCTAGATCTGTCCCCAGATCCTTCCCCAGATCTTCCCCCAGATCTCCCCCCAGATCTTCCCCCAGATCGTTCCCTAAATCTTTCCTCAGATCTTTCCCCAGATCTTTCTCCAGATCTTCCCCCAGATCTTCCCCCAGATCTTCCTCCAGATGTTCCCCCAGATCCTCGTTTAGATCTTTCCCCAGATCTTCCCCCAGATCTTCCCCCGGATCTTCCCCCCAGATCTTCCCCCAGCTCTTCCCCCAGATCTTCCCCCAGATGTTCCTCCAGATCTTCGCCCAGATTTTCCACCAGAGATTACCTTAGATGTTCTCCCAGATCTTTCCCCAAATCTCTCCCCGGGTGTTTCCCAAGATCTTCCGCCAGATCTTCCCCCAGATCTTCCTCCAGGTCGTCCTCCAGATCTTCACCCAGATCTTCCCCCTGATGTTTCCCCAGATCTTCTCCCTCTGATCTTTCTCCAGATCTTCCCGAGATCTTCCCGCAAATCTTGCCGCAGCTTTACGACGCACTACACCGCTAAATCTCCCTCAGCATATTCCACAGATGTTCGCCCAGATCTTCCTGCCAAATATTATATCTGAGATGTTCCCTCAGATCTCCCCCAGATCATCCGCCAAATATTCCTCCAGATTTATAGCTGTGCAACCGCGCCAAATCTTCCAATGGACACTCCCCAGATCTCCCGACAGATCTTAATCCAGATCTTCCTGCTGCTGTTCCAGGGCGTCCCTTGTTTTGTTTCCTGCCGCGTCGCGCGTCCGGTTCCTGTTTTTAGAATTCCTAGTTTTGATCTTTGCCTCGCTTCGGGGCTGCGATCTCTACGCGACAACCTAGAATGTAAGATTCCTTGTTTATTGAATTCCTTGTTGTTTCAACCTCCCTGCAACAGAAACCGCGCGCGTTTCGCGCGCGCTTAGGCTCTAGTCGCGCTCGAGGATATATATATATATATATACACAAGACTGCAGTGGCGCTTTGCGCCATGGACATTGGTCCTTGAAGATTGCTACGCAGGCGGAAAGGCAGGAAGGTCAAGCGGACACTTTAACGATAACTCCTTGCTGCCTTTTCTGGCATCGCCGTTATAACAATGTTGTTCGTTATCCTTCATCCATGCTTATTTTTCCTCATTCTCGCCATATGTACCCTGGGCATCCTCCCCATCCTCCTCAGTTCTTTTTGCGGAGGCTCCTCCTTGGAGAGCCTCTGGGAGCCTCACCAAAGTTCTCAAGCTTTCTTAAAGCCTTCTGGAGGCCTCCTGGGCGTGTTCTGGGGCCTGTCTCTAACCGCGGTCTCCCTGAACGCCCCGGTCACGATTTGGAATGCTTCGGAGGGTGTCTTGGGGCCATCTTGGGCCGCCATGGGGCTCTCTTAGGGCCAGTTTGGACCCCTGGTGTGCCGTTTTGAGGATCTCTTGGACTGCCTGGAAGCCCTTTCGGATGGTTGTGGGGCAATTTTGGAGCCTCCCAGGCGACTTCGGACGCCCAGAAGACCGCTGTCTTGGAGCGTCTCGAAGCCGAAAAGAGGAGAACCCCAAATTCACCAAAAACCTACATTAAATCAGTGATTTGTCCGTCCCTCTTGGGGCCTTCTTGGGGGTGCTCTTGGAGGCCTCTTGATACGTTTTGGAGCGATCTTTCGGTGTATGACGGCTTCTTGGAGCGCTCTTGTGCTGTCTTAGGGTTCTCCGGGACGTTTCCGATGACCCCCCTGATCGCCCTAGGTGTGCTGCGAAGGCTTGGCAAAACGCCTTGCGAGGCGCGGGGGGCCGCTTCGAGACCCGTCCGAAGGGTCCCAAAGCCCCAGATCCCGGGAGTCCGGTTTTGGGGTGGGGGGACGGGTTTTCCCCCCGCCCAGGCTTGTTAAAAATAGGAAGAGGAATATATATATATATATATATATATATCATCGCAAGTGCCGCTGGGTACTGCCGACATGACTCGGGAATTCCCTTAAGAGGGGGGTCTTTGGGGGCTTTACGACGCGTCGTCTGGGGCTGAAAGAGATCAAAGGAGAATTGGGGTGCCCGAGTCTGGCTCCGCATTGCACGGTGCCCCGGGGCCGGGCTCTTCCGCATTTGTTTTGTACGTATGTATATATATTATGTACGTTTGTCTGCCTGTATGCATGTGGGTAGGTAGATAAGTATGTATGTATGGTTATATCCATGTATGTTGCTTTAGACATGTGTATATATGCATATATGGGTTATTGTGTGTGCATGTATGTATGCGTGCATGCGTGCATGCGTGCATGCATGCATGCATGCATGCATGCATGTATGTATGTGTATAGTTGTATGTGTAGGTGTGTATGCATACATGTATGTATATATGCATGTATGTAGGTACAGTCGTATATACATATATATATATAGGTGTATACCTATGGGCGGATGCATGTATATATGTCTGTGTATGTCTGCATGCATGTGTGTATATAGACCTGTTGTTTGTATTATGCACGTGTGCAGGTATGCATGCATGCATGCATGCATGTATGTATGTATGTATGTATATATGTATGTGTGTATGTATGTATGTATGTATGCATGCATCGATACATCGACCGACCGACATATCTATATATATACACACATCGGTAGATAGATATTGACCTTCGGACCACCCCGCCACGGTGCCTAGGCTGTATGTCAGAGGCCTCGTGGGTATTCGTCGGTACCTCGAGGGCAGCCTCTCGGGAACCTCGTCGAGGGCGGCTGTGAAGCCTCTTGGGGGACGTTTCGGGGATTCTTCGGGCCTCTCTCGGGCCTCTTGGGGCCTCTTGTGTGGCCTCTTGGGCGGCCTCTTGGGAACTTCGAGGCTCCTCCTCGGGGCCTGTTTGGGCCTCCTGGGGGCCTGCGGGGCAGAAGGCTGGAATTGCGAGTTCGTGTTCCCCCTCTTGGGGCCCTCTTGGGCCGTTCTGGGGCTCCTCTTGGGCCGTCTTGGGGGGCCTCTTGGGCCGTCCTGGGGCCCTCTCGAGTCATCTTGGGGCCCCCGAGGGGTCTCTGACGCCGTCTTGGGGCGTTTTTGGTCCCCTCTTGTACGGTTTCGGGGCGGTCTTGGGCGCCTCTTGACCCGTCTAGGAGCGTTGGAAGCCCGAAGTGGTAAGAATTTCAAACACCTGAGGAAATGGCCATTTGCGGCACTCGTTGGGGTCCTCTTGGAGCCTTCTTGAGCCGTCTTGGGGGCCTCTCGGTCCGTTTAGAAAGCTTCTTGGGCCGTCTGAGCCCTCTGGAGGCCACCTTCTGGGTGGCTCGGGTCGTCTTGGGGGGACGGCTGTCTGATCGCTCTGGGGGCAGATTTTCAGCCCCCTATGGCCCGGCTCCAAAGGGTCCCGACAAGGGTCGCCCTTCCCCACCGAGGACTAACAACGGTACTCGGGGGGGGGTGTTTTGAACAAGTGTGCCGCCCACAGGGCCGGGGGCTCACGGGCTCCCCCCTTATATGCTATAGACTCTCCATAACCATGGGTCCTCACGGGGCCCCAGGATGTCAAAACCCGAGGCGGGCTGAAAAGTCAGTTCCACGTTGTGGAAAAAACACGACGTCTGAGGTCTGGCAAGGGATGGGAGCGACGAGTGGCAGCAGCTCCCGTTGCCCCTTCTCGGCAGGGTTCCGGGTCAGAGTTTCGCGGCGAGCGTCGCCCGCTTGTTACAAGAAGCGCCCAGAAGCAGCGGTCGCTGTCAGCAATCAGGGCCTCATCTGGTGTCGTCAAGCAAGCTGCAGTGGCGAGGCGTCCTACCTTGCTTGTAAGGACACCGAAGAATGCTCTGAGACCTTGATGTGGTTTGCACGAAGTGTTCTTAAAACATGTCTGATGGAGAACGTCTTGACTTAATTCATGGGCTCTTCCTTGGTCGAAGAACATTGCTTATGTTTTTGAAGATAATACTGATGTGCGAACATGTCGTGGTAGGCCCATAGGAATGCCAGGACAGTCGGTCCCTCTGAATGTTGGGAATTGCCCCGGTATTTGCTGCCCCCCTTCGGCATAAGAGAAAGGGGGGGGGGCGGGCGATCCCTGGGCGGTGGCAAGCCCGAACGTCCCCCAGTACCAGCCGACGCTCGGGCGTGCCACCGCGTTGGGGTGCCCCCCCCCCCCGATGCGTTCTTGGCGGCGGTGGCCTCTGCTTCTCCTTTGCCTTCGGGCGCTCAGAGCAGTCCCAGGCAACCGATGTTTTGATTGCGAGGGCCTCGCGGCCGATGCCGCCGGCCCTGAAGGGAGATGACGACGACGACGACGACGACGACGACGACGACGACGACGACGACGACGACGGCGACGCTGACGTGGGCCACAGTCCTCAGGCATGCTTCTTGGGGTCTCTTCGGCAGACTCTCGGGGGCCCCCGGGGAAGAATTCCGAGGCCTTTGGGGAGCCTGTTGGGGGCCTCCTGGGAGCCACTTTGGGACCTCTTCGGGCCTCCTGGGGACCTCTTGTGGGCCTCTTGGGGCCTCTCGTGAACCTCTTCGGCCTCCTGGCATCCTCGGGGCCGAGGGCTCGAAAGGTCCGTTCGGGCCCCTCGTCTAGGCACGCCCTTGGAGCCGTCTTGGGGGCCTCCTGAACCGTCTTGGAGGGGATTTGTGCTGTCTTGGGGTCCTCTTGGGTTGCTTTGGGGCCCTCTTGAAAGGCCTGCTGGGCCGTCTTGGGGCGATCTTGGGGGCCTCTTGCGATGTCTTGGAGCGGCAGGAAGTGGAGATGGCGAGAACGCCCAAATATTTGTTTTGTATTGCTATTGTTTAAAAAGAGGAAATCTATGAACTTGGCCTCTTGGGGCGTCCTGGAGGCCTCCTGGGCAATCTGGAGGGCGTGAAGGCGTTTTGGATCGATCATTTTGCAACTGGGGACCTATTTGGGCAGTCTCGGGGGCCTCTTAGGGCACTCTTGGCCTGTCTTGGTTCTTTCTGAGGCCCCAGGACCCCCAGGGGAGGATGCATACGGCGGCGGCATTGGATAAGGAACGTCTTCCTGGGGCCCAGACCCTGGCGCATTCCTTATTGTTTCAAGGCGAGGTGGGTGGCCCACGTTTGGCCGCCCATAGGTCGCGAGACCCTGGGTTCCTTATCGAATGGATCCTCATCTAAAAGCTCCACCGTATTTGACCCCCCATTCTACTGCCCCCCCCTGCCCTCCCCCGGGACACCCCCTTGGGACCCCCCCCCCCGACGGGGGAGGCATCAGAGGGAAGGGGGGGGCTCCCTTCGAATCGATTTTACGAAATTGCTAGATTTGTCTCACGCTGACAAGCTTGAGGAGGAGGGCGCAGGGAAAGGGGACGACCCAGACGACGACTGACGGAGACGACGACTCGAACAGACAAGACCATGTTCATTTCGTGGCGCGCGCGTTGCTACCGTATGGGCGGGGGAGTGCGGTGCTGCAGACCAGACAGGCACATCGGAGGAGTGGGCACCTAGAGAAGGCTCAGTGGGCGCTGGCTGCTCCCAGCGCTCGGTGGCGAGGACGACGCCCCTCGCACGCGCCGACAGGACACTCGGATCTTTCTTCCACACGCAACCCCCAGAGAAGTCCC
>CAUYUJ010020946.1:0-30000 GCA_963575745.1 Prorocentrum cordatum | reverse complement strand
CTGCGCCCGCGACAGGTGGAGTCGGGCATTGACAGAGCTCGGGGTCGGCTGATAGGGGGGTGATGACTAGGGGGTGGATCTCATGCCGGGTGCCATGAGATCTCCCCAGATTTCGTGGCGCCTCTTCTTGCTTCAATACGTCCCCGGCTCCTTCCCCGGGGCCGCGCACGTGCCGCCGGCCATGATTTGCGCCTCCCCTTCTTGGGCGCCCCCCGCTCGGCCGCCCCCGACGAATGCCCCTCCCCCTCCCCCCGCCCCCAGAGATCCCACGCGTTGACAAAAATCAAGACGGAGGCTCTTCGCCGAATGCGGCCTTTGAGGGCCCTCGCCGGGCCGTGGGGCCGTCAAGCGACGGCTCGGGAGGAGGAGCCGGTCCTGGGGAACGGGTGGAGACTTCCGGGGGCCGCGCACTGAAAGAATCACGGCCTCAGATCTCTGGGCCCGGACAGGTGGACTGAGGAAATGTGCACGGGTTCGCTCGACGTTGGCATGCAAGTGCGCCCTGGTGCAATCCCCAGCGGGCTTCGCGAGTCGGCGTGCGTTTCGCTGGGTGCAGTCGATGGTTTCGGAGCGTCGATGGGCTACCACGCTGGGGTGCTTTCGGAGTGCGGTGCCGTGCGCACGCGGAGCGCCCCTGGCAGCGCTTCACAAAAGAGGACCTGTTTGCTGCTAGAGGGGAGCCTGTGCACCCCCGAGAGGGGGAGGGGGTGCGCGGCAAAGACCGGTGCTGCGCGCCGTGTCTCTCCGAGGAGGGCGAGTTGAGACGCGGGCAGTTGGCCTTCGGGAAACAGTTGCGTTTGGACCTCGGGGGCGGTCCAGTCAGGAGGGGAAAAAACACACAGACACAGTTCATCGTCGATTCCCTCGGAAAATATGGAAAAGCATGGGAAGCGGGGGGGAAGACGCACACCCCCAGAAATCTGAAAAATAGGGGGGGGCCTGGCATTTTGTGTGTGTGTGTGTTGTGTGTGTTGTGTTGTGTTGTGTTGTGTTGTGTTGTGTTGTGTTGTGTTGTGTTGTGTTGTGGTGTGGTGTGGTGTGGTGTGGTGTGTTGTGTTGTGTTGTGTTGTGTTGTGTTGTGTGTGTGGTGTGTGTGTGGTGTGTGTTGTGTGTGTGTTGTGTGTGTTGTGTGTGTTGTGTGTGTGTTGTGTGTGTATGTGTGTGTGTCCCTGGGGCCGATCTGGAGCTGCCGTCGCCTCGACTCGCCGGGCTCCGAGCGTTTCGCCCGCGATGCGGGCGCGCCGTGTGCGGCGGCGCTCTCCGCGTGCGCAAGAAGGCGGAGGAGCGCCCCCTCGGGCGGTGCGCACCGCGGCCGCGAGTGCTGCGGCGCTGCCAGGGCGCCGCCCCGCGCAGGCCGCGAGCGCGGAGAGCGCACGGCGGAGAGGGGGAGCAGCAGGCGCTCGAACATCGTAGGAGTAAGTCGGGCCTGTCCTTCTACAGGGGGAATATATATATATATATATATATATATATATATATATATGCTCGCCCCCCCCACATGACCATACACATTCTCCCATCATCCCTCCAGTCATCATAACCCGTTCCTTCCTCTTGTTTTTCTTCATGATGGTTTGCTACGTTGCAAACCGCAATTCCGTCGATTGCAATCCAAACACTTCAGCGCGAAGCGACTTCAGTCTTTCGCGGCGCATTGCAATCCAATCTCGCCATCTCATGTTTATGATGCCCCTCCTCCTCCTCCTCAGCATCCTACTCCTTCTCAACCTCAAGCTCCCCCTCCCTCTCTTTCTCTTTCTCATCTTTCTTCTTTGAAGCTTTCTCCACCTTCTCCTCATAATTGTCCTCTCCTCCTCGTCCTCCTCTTCCTCCTCCTCCTCGATACCAAACGCCTTGTCCTCCTCGTCCTCCTCCTCATTTTCCTCCTCTACCGTCTGCCAATCCTCCTCCACATCCTCTTCCTCCTTGTGTTTGTCTTCTTCCCCCTCCGCTTCAAAATCAAATGCATTGGCCTCAACTCTTCTCTTCCTCCTCCTCTTCCTTCTCCTTCCCCTCGTCCTCCTCATTCTATGAATCCTCATCCACTTCTTCCTCATGTTTGTCCTCATCATTCTCCTCCTCCTACCCCCTCTCACTTTCAAATTCCTTGTCCTCCTCTTCCTCCTCCTCCTCCTCCACTTCCTTGTCCTCTTCATCTTCCTTCTCTGAATCCTCCTCCATCTCCTCTTCGGCATGTTGTCCTCTTCCTATTTCGATTCCGCAAATTTAAACTCATTGTCCTCCTCCTGCTTCTCTTCCCCTCCTCCTTCTTTAAATTCTCCCCAAGCTCTCCCTCATGTTTGTCCTCCTCATCATAATCCTCCTACTAGTCTTCCTTCTCCTCCTTCTCTGAATCCTCATTCACCTCTTCCTCCTCCTCCTTCTCCTCCTCCTCCCAATGTTCGTCCTCCTGCTCATCGTCTCCTCCTCCTCCCCCTCCACCACCTCCTCCTCCACCTTCTCCTCCAAACCATATTTGCCCTACTCCTCAAAATTGAGCCCCTTGTTCTCCTCCTCCTCCTCCGCGTCATCTGGTGAATGCCGAGCTCCAGTGGCACCAGCCATAGTTGAGCAACATCCCCACCATTTTCCACCGCCTCTTCCTAGCTGTGGAGCGGCGTTCACAACAAGTTTTGTGAATAATGATTCGTAGCGGAAGGTTGCTCGCAAGGTTTGTTGTGGAGTTGCATTCGCAATTAGATTGGAGGGTAACGCCTCGAAGTGGAGAGGAGGGGGCTGAGTGATCAGGGGCCGTAGCAGCAGGAGGAGTAGGAGGAGGAAGAAGAGGAGGGTGAGGAGCATGACGAAGGTGAGGAGCAACACCTTACTCACAAAACTAGGTGTGGAGCGGCGTTCACAGCTAGTTTTGCGAGTAATGTTTCGTAGCAGGAGGCTGCTCGCAAAACTGGTTGTGGAGCTGCGTTCACAACTAGATTTGCGAGTGACGCCACGAAGCGGAGAGGTGGGGGTAGAGTGAAGAAACGAAGGAGGAGGAAGGGGGGAGGAGCAGGAGGAGTAGGAGGAGGAAAAAGAGGAGGGTGAGGAGCATGACGAAGGTGAGGAGCAACACCTTACTCACAAAACTAGGTGTGGAGCGGCGTTCACATTTAGTTTTGCGAGTAATGTCTCTTATCAAGAGGCTGCTCGCAAAACTGGTTGCGGAGCTGCGTTCGCAACTAGATTTGTGAGTGACGCCATGAAGCGGAGAGGTGGGGTTGAGTGAAGAAAAGAAGGAGGAGGAAGGATGGGGAGGGCAGGAGGAGTAGGAGGAGGAAGAAGAGGAGGGTGAGGAGCATGACGAGGGTGAGGAGGAAGACATCACTCACAAAACTAGGTGTGGAGCGGCGTTCACAGCTAGTTTTGCGAGTAATGTTTCGTAGCAGGAGGCTGCTCGCAGAACTGATTGGGGAGCTGCGTTCACAACTAGATTTGTGAGTGACGCCACGAAGCGGAGAGGTGGGGGTAAAGTGAAGAAAAGAAGGAGGAGGGGGGAGGAGCAGCAGGAGTAGGAGGAGGAAGAAGAGGAGGGTGAGGAGCATGACGAAGGTGAGGAGCAACACCTTACTCACAAAACTAGGTGTGGAGCGGCGTTCACAGCTAGTTTTGCGAGTAATGTTTCGTAGCAGGAGGCTTCTCGCAGAACTGATTGGGGAGCTGCGTTCACAACTAGATTTGCGAGTGACGCCACGAAGCGGGCAGGTGGGGGTAAAGTGAAGAAAAGAAGGAGGAGGGGGGAGGAGCAGGAGGAGTAGGAGGAGGAAGAAGAGGAGGGTGAGGAGCATGACGAAGGTGAGGAGCAACACCTTACTCGCAAAACTAGGTGTGGAGCGGCGTTCGCAGCTAGTTTTGCGAGTAATGTTTCGTAGCAGGAGGCTGCTCGCAAAACTGGTTGTGGAGCTGCGTTCATAACTAGATTTGCGAGTGACGCCACGAAGCGGAAAGGTGGGGGTAGAGTGAAGAAACGAAGGAGGAGGAAGGGGGGAGGAGCAGGAGGAGTAGGAGGAGGAAGAAGAGGAGGGTGAGGAGCATGACGAAGGTGAGGAGCAACACCTTACTCACAAACCTAGGTGTGGAGCGGCGCTCACATTTAGTTTTGCGAGTAATGTCTCTTATCAGGAGGCTGCTCGCAAAACTGGTTGCGGAGCTGCGTTCGCAACTAGATTTGTGAGTGACGCCATGAAGCGGAGAGGTGGGGTTGAGTGAAGAAAAGAAGGAGGAGGAAGGATGGGGAGGAGCAGGAGGAGTAGGAGGAGGAAGAAGAGGAGGGTGAGGAGCATGACGAGGGTGAGGAGGAATACATCACTCACAAAACTAGGTGTGGAGCGGCGTTCACAGCTAGTTTTGCGAGTAATGTTTCGTAGCATGAGGCTGCTCGCAGAACTGATTGGGGAGCTGCGTTCGCAACTGACGGGGGGCAGCCGACGGCCAACGCTGCCCTGTTGAAGCTACACGATTTGATTATCATCCTCCTGCTCTTGAAAAAATACCGTTTACCAGATTTTCCAGATTTCCAAGATCTTCCCAGAGATGGCCCTGGTGAAAAACGCTGTGTTTTCCTGATATTCCTGACCTTCCCAGGGATTACCCCTGAGCAAACGCTGCGTTTTCTTGATATTCCTGATATTCCTGACATTTCCAGAGACTACCCAGGCGCCGAGGCCTCCTGGGGCTGCCGAAACATTGCCCTGGTGGAAAACGTTGTGTTTTCCTGCTATTCCTGACCTTCCCAGGGATTACCCTTGAGAAAACGTTGTGTTTTCCTGATATTCCTGATATTCCTGACATTTCTAGAGACTACCCTGCAGGCTCACGGTAGTCTCTGGAAATGTCAGGAATATCAGGAATATCAGGAAAACACAGCGTTTTCTCAGGGGTAATCCCTGGGAAGGTCAGGAATATCAGGAAAACACCGCGTTTTTCACCAGGGCAGTGTTTCGGCAGCCCCAGGAGGCTTCGGGAAGCCCCAGGAAGCGTTTCGGAAGACTCGGGAAGGCCAGGAGGCCTCAGGAAGCCCCAGGAAGCCCCAGGCCCTCCCCCCCCAGGGCGCGCGAGGAAGATGAGTAGCAAAAAAAGAAATATGTATGATCAAAATGAGGGGGGGGGGGGGCACCATGCTCGCCCCCCCCCCACCCCCCCACATGATCATACACATTCTCCCATCATCCCTCCAGTCATCATAACCCGTTCCTTCCTCTTGTTTTTCTTCATGATGGTTTGCTACGTTGCAAACCGCAATTCCGTCGATTGCAATCCAAACACTTCAGCGCGAAGCGACTTCAGTCTTTCGCGGCGCATTGCAATCCAATCTCACCATCTCATGTTTATGATGCCCCTCCTCCTCCTCCTCCTCAGCATCCTACTCCTTCTCAACCTCAAGCTCCCCCTCCCTCTCTTTCTCTTTCTCATCTTTCTTCTTTGAAGCTTTCTCCACCTTCTCCTCATAATTGTCCTCTCCTCCTCGTCCTCCTCTTCCTCCTCCTCCTCGATACCAAACGCCTTGTCCTCCTCGTCCTCCTCCTCATTTTCCTCCTCTACCGTCTCCCAATCCTCCTCCACATCCTCTTCCTCCTTATGTTTGTCTTCTTCCCCCTCCGCTTCAAAATCAAATGCATTGGCCTCAACTCTTCTCTTCCTCCTCCTCTTCCTTCTCCTTCCCCTCGTCCTCCTCATTCTATGAATCCTCATCCACTTCTTCCTCATGTTTGTCCTCAGCCATTCTCCTCCTCCTACCCCCTCTCACTTTCAAACTCCTTGTCCTCCTCTTCCTCCTCCTCCTCCTCCTCCTTGTCCTCTTCATCTTCCTTCTCTGAATCCTCCTCCATCTCCTCTTCGGCATGTTGTCCTCCTCCTATTCCGATTCCGCAAATTTAAACTCATTGTCCTCCTCCTGCTTCTCTTCCCCTCCTCCTTCTTTAAATTCTCCTCAAGCTCTCCCTCATGTTTGTCCTCCTCATAAGAATCCTCCTACTATTCTTCCTTCTCCTCCTTCTCTGAATCCTCATTCACCTCTTCCTCCTCCTCCTTTTCCTCCTCCTCCCAATGTTTGTCCTCCTGCTCATCGTCTCCTCCTCCTCCCCCTCCACCACCTCCTCCTCCACCTTCTCCTCCAAACCATATTTGCCCTACTCCTCAAAATTGAGCCCCTTGTTCTCCTCCTCCTCCTCCGCGTCATCTGGTGAATGCCGAGCTCCAGTGGCACCAGCCATAGTTGAGCAACATCCTCCCCCATTTTCCACCGCCTCTTCCTAGCTGTGGAGCGGCGTTCACAACAAGTTTTGTGAATAATGATTCGTAGCGGAAGGTTGCTCGCAAGGTTTGTTGTGGAGTTGCATTCGCAATTAGATTGGAGGGTAACGCCTCGAAGTGGAGAGGAGGGGGCTGAGTGATCAGGAGCCGTAGCAGCAGGAGGAGTAGGAGGAGGAAGAAGAGGAGGGTGAGGAGCATGACGAAGGTGAGGAGCAACACCTTACTCACAAAACTAGGTGTGGAGCGGCGTCCACAGCTAGTTTTGCGAGTAATGTTTCGTAGCAGGAGGCTGCTCACAAAACTGGTTGTGGAGCTGCGTTCACAACTAGATTTGCGAGTGACGCCACGAAGCGGAGAGGTGGGGGTAGAGTGAAGAAACGAAGGAGGAGGAAGGGGGGAAGAGCAGGAGGAGTATGAGGAGGAAGAAGAGGAGGGTGAGGAGCATGACGAAGGTGAGGAGCAACACCCTACTCACAAAACTAGGTGTGGAGCGGCGTTCACATTTAGGTTTGCGAGTAATGTCTCTTATCAAGAGGCTGCTCGCAAAACTGGTTGCGGAGCTGCGTTCGTAACTAGAGTTGTGAGTGACGCCATGAAGCGGAGAGGTGGGGTTGAGTGAAGAAAAGAAGGAGGAGGAAGGATGGGGAGGAGCAGGAGGAGTAGGAGGAGGGAGAAGAGGAGGGTGAGGAGCATGACGAGGGTGAGGAGGAAGACATCACTCACAAAACTAGGTGTGGAGCGGCGTTCACAGCTATTTTTGCGAGTAATGTTTCGTAGCAGGAGGCTGCTCGCAAAACTGATTGGGGAGCTGCGTTCACAACTAGATTTGTGAGTGACGCCACGAAGCGGAAAGGTGGGGGCAAAGTGAAGAAAAGAAGGAGGAGGGGGGAGGAGAAGCAGGAGTAGGAGGAGGAAGAAGAGGAGGGTGAAGAGCATGACGAAGGTGAGGAGCAACACCTTACTCACAAAACTAGGTGTGGAGCGGCGTTCACAGGTAGTTTTGCGAGTAATGTTTCGTAGCAGGAGGCTGCTCGCAGAACTGATTGGGGAGCTGCGTTCACAACTAGATTTGCGAGTGACGCCGCGAAGCGGGGAGGTGGGGGTAAAGTGAAGAAAAGAAGGAGGAGGGGGGAGGAGCAGGAGGAGTAGGAGGAGGAAGAAGGGGAGGGTGAGGAGCATGACGAAGGTGAGGAACAACACCTTACTCACAAAACTAGGTGTGGAGCTGCGTTCACAGCTAGTTTTGCGAGTAATGTTTCGCAGCAGGAGGCTGCTCGCAAAACTGGTTGTGGAGCTGCGTTCATAACTAGATTTGCGAGTGACGCCACGAAGCGGAGGTGGGGGTAGAGTGAAGAAACGAAGGAGGAGGAAGGGGGGAGGAGCAGGAGGAGTAGGAGGAGGAAGAAGAGGAGGGTGAGGAGCATGACGAAGGTGAGGAGCAACACCTTACTCACAAAACTAGGTGTGGAGCGGCGTTCACATTTAGATTTGCGAGTAATGTCTCTTATCAGGAGGCTGCTCGCAAAACTGGTTGCGGAGCTGCGTTCGCAACTAGATTTGTGAGTGACGCCATGAAGCGGAGAGGTGGGGTTGAGTGAAGAAAAGAAGGAGGAGGAAGGATGGGGAGGAGCAGGAGGAGTAGGAGGAGGAAGAAGAGGAGGGTGAGGAGCATGACGAGGGTGAGGAGGAAGACATCACTCACAAAACTAAGTGTGGAGCGGCGTTCACAGCTAGTTTTGCGAGTAATGTTTCGTAGCAGGAGGCTGCTCGCAGAACTGATTGGGGAGCTGCGTTCACAACTGACGGGGGGCAGCCGACGGCCAACGCTGCCCTGTTGAAGCTACACGATTTGATTATCATCCTCCTGCTCTTGAAAAAATACCGTTTACCAGATTTTCCAGATTTCCAAGATCTTCCCAGAGATGGCCCTGGTGAAAAACGCTGTGTTTTCCTGATATTCCTGACCTTCCCAGGGATTACCCCTGAGAAAACGCTGCGTTTTCCTGATATTCCTGATATTCCTGACATTTCCAGAGACTACCCAGGCGCCGAGGCCTCCTGGGGCTGCCGAAACATTGCCCTGGTGGAAAACGCCGTGTTTTCCTGATATTCCTGACCTTCCCAGGGATTACCCCTGTGAGAACGCTGTGTTTTCCTGATATTCCTGCTATATATATATATATATATATATATATATATATATATCGGGTTTTACATGTACAATTAATAAATTATATTTGAATTATCTGTTTTGTATTGCAATTTTGTTCTTGGGAGCGTCTTGGCGGCGATCTTGGAAGCTCTTGGCGAGATCTTGGGTGTCTTGGGTCGATCATGGCGGGTCTTGGGTCGTCTTGGGACCGTCTTGGGAGCCTCTTGGGCTCGTCTTGGGGGCTGATTGCGTCCCCTGCAGGCCGTGCCCGGTCGCGCCGGGTCGTGCCCGGTCGTGCCGAATCGTGCCCGGTCGTGCCGGGTCGCGCCGGGTCGTACCCGGTCGCGCCGGGTCCTACCCGAGCGAATTTGGCAAATTCCCGCTTCCCGGGGAGGGGGCGGGGCTGGCACCAGGGCCCGGGAGGCTGGAATCAAGGCCTGGGAAGCTCGAATCAGGGCCCGGGAAACTGGAGTCAGGGCCCCGGGGTGGGGGTCGAATCAGGGGTCGGGAGGCTGGACTCAGGGCCTGGGAGGATGGAATCAGGGCCTGGGAGGTTCTGGAATCAGGGCCCGGGAGGCTGGAATCAGGGCCCGGGGGGCTGGAATCAGGGTCCGGGAGGCTGGAGTCGGGACCCGGGGGGGGCTGGAATCAGAGCCCGGGCGGCTGGAATCAGAGCCTGAGAGGCTGGAGTCAGGACAGGGAAGGGGGGGGGCTGGAATCAGGGCCCGGGAGGCTGGAGTCAGGGCCCGGGAGGCTGGATTCAGGGCCCGGGAGGGTATTGAATCAGGGCCCGGGAGGCCACAGCGCCACCACAGCGATGCCACGGCGACACCACAGCGACACCACAGCGATACCACAGCGATACCACAGCGATACCACAGCGATACCACAGCGATACCACAACGAGACCACAGCGATACCACAGCGACACCACAGCGATACCACATCGATACCACAACGATACCACAGGTGCTCGAATCAGGCTCCTCCGGGCGGCTGGAATCAGAGCCTGGGAGGCTGGAGTCAGGGCCCGGGGGGCTGGAATCAGGGCCCGGGAGGCTCTGGAATCAGGGCCCGGGGGGCTGGAATCAGGCTCGGGGGCTCTGGAATCAGCGCCCGGGAGGCTCTGGATTCAGTGCTGCGCGGCTGCGCGGCTGCGCGGGTTTCGCGGCTGCGCGGGTTGCCGGACATCAAGACGCCCGCACCTCACGCACCTCATTTTTTCAAGGTGCGAGATCTCGGAGACGCTTCAGGACCCACGCCCGCACCTCGAAAAACTTGATGTGCATGAGGTGCGGCTCGTCAGGGAGCGGTCCCGAGATCGCCCGCGGCCAAAATTCTCTCCGGATCAGCCGAAATCCCATCGGGAGGCCCCAAATCAACGAACATCCGGCCCGGGAGGCCTCAAATCAACCGGAATCCGACCTGCGAGGCCCCACGCCAGCCCAAATCCGCCCTGGGAGGCCCCAAATCAGCTGAAATCCGGCCCGGGAAGCGGGGAATCCCTTAATTTTGAATCCCGGGGCGGCCCGGGGAGCGCCCGGGGAACGCGCGACGGGGAGCGAGCGCTCGGGGAACGCACGGGGAGCGAGCGCCCGGGGAGCGCCCGGGGAGCGCCCGGGGAGCGCCCGGGGAGCGCCCGGGAACCGCCCGGGGAGCGTCCGGGGAGCGAGCGCCCGGGGAGCGCCCGGGGAGCGAGCGCTCGGGGGCGCCCGGGAACGCCAGGGAAGCGCTCGGGGAGCGTTCGGGAAGCGCCCGGGGAGTACCCGGGGAGTAACCGGGGAGCGAGCGCCCGGGAGCGCCCGGGGAGCGCCCGGGAACCGCCCGGGAATCGCCTGGGAGCGCCTTCGGAGCGCCTTCGGAGCGCCCGAGGAGCGCCCGGGGAGCGCCTGGGAACCGCCCGAGGAACAAGGAGCGAGCGCCTGGGAGCGCCCGGGAACCGTCCAGGGAGCGCCCGGAAGCGCCCGGGGAGCACCCGGGGAGCGCCCGGGGAGCGCCCGGGAGCGCCCGGGGAGCGCCCGAGGAGCGGGAGCGCCCGGGAGCGCCTGGGGAGCGTCCGGGGAGCGCCCGGGGGGCGCCCGGGAACCGCCCGGGGAACACCCGGGGAACGCCCGGGGAGCGAGCGCCCGGGAGCGCCCGGGGAGCGCCTGGGGAGCGAGCGCCGGGAGCGCCGGGAGAGGGCCGGGAGTGCAGCCCCTCCAGGGCAGCGCCGGGTTTGTCTGTTCGGGGCGGCGCGGGAGGCCCCCGGTTGCGCTAAAATGTCATTTTGGCGAGCTGAACTACGGCCGGGGCGCAATTTAGGAACGCGTCAGGATATGGCAGGCTGCCCTGCTGGACTCATGCGAGTACGCTCGCCGCCAGCTGATCTGGAGGGAACGCTCGAGGGCCCTTTTCTTCATGGCGATCAAGAAACCATGGCGCGAAGCGACGCAGCATCTCGAGGCAGACGCACCCCAGTGCCCACATGTCGCGCGCGGTGGTCTGGACAGGCTGGCGCGGTCCACTTAGCCGTGCCAGGAGTCAGCGCGCCCTGAAGCTTTCCGTCGGCGACCGTGCAAACGGACCCGAAATCGCAAAGCTTGGCGCGGCCCGGCCGAATTGGCCGCCAACGGCACTCGCGCTAAGTCAAGGGTGAAACCGCCGCGCGGCAGCTGAGCAACGGCGCCGCTCAGTCGCGCCCCCGCATTGGGGTGAGGCGCGCGCCGAGCAACGCGGACTTTCGGTCGAGCAGACGGCGCCGCGAGCCGCCGCGGACCGCAAACCGCCGCCGCAGACCGCCGCAGACCGCAAACCGCCGCCGCAGACCGCCGCCGCAGACCGCCGCGGACCGCAGACGGCCGCGGACCGCAGACCGCCGCCGCAGACCGCCGCCGTGAACCGCCGCAGACCGCAAACGGCCGCCGCACACCGCCGCTGTAGACCGCCGCCGCAAACCGCCGCGGACCGCAGACCGCCGCCGTAGACCGCCGCGGACCGCAGACCGCCCCCGTAGACCGCCGCGGACCGCAGACCGCCGCCGCAGACCGCTGCAGACCGCGGGCCGCGCACCGCCGCCTTGACCGCAGACCGGCGCTGCAAACCGCCGCGGACTGCAGACCGCCGCCGTAGACCGCCGCCGCAGACCGCCGCGGACTGCAAATGGCCGCCGCAGACGGCCGCGGACCGAAAACCGCCGCCGTAAACCGCCACCGCAAACCGCCGCGGACCGCAGACCGCCGCCGTAGACCGCCGCCGCAGACCGCCGCAAACCGCCGCAAACCCGCGGACCGCCGCGGGCCGCAGACCGCCGCGGCAGACGGTCGCGGTCTGCGGTGGCGGTTCTCGGTGACGGTTTGCGGTGGCAATCTGCGGTAGTTGTCTGCGGTGGGCGTTCTCGGTGACGGTCTGCGGTGGCAATCTGCGGTGGCAATCCGCGGCGGCGGTCTGCAGTGGCGGTTTGCGGTGACGGTCTGCGGTGGCAATTTGCGGTGACAATCTGCGGTGGCGGTTTGCAATGACGGTCTGCGGCGGCATTCTGCGGTGGCAGTCTGCGGTGGCGGTTTGCAGTGGCGGTCTGCGGCGGCGGTCTGCGGTAGCGGTCTGCGGTGGCGACCTGCGGCGGCGGTCTGCGATGGCGGTCTGCGGTGGCGGTTTGCGGTGGCGGTCTGCGGTGGCGGTTCTCGGTGGCGGTCTGCGGTGGCAGTCTGCGGTGGCAGTCCGCGGTGGCGGTCTGCAGTGGCGATTTGCGGTGACGGTCTGCGGTGGCAGTCTGCGGTGGCAGTTTGCAGTGACGGTCTGCGGCGGCAGTCTGCGGTAGCGGTTTGCGGTGGCGACCTGCGGTGGCGGTCTGCGGTGGCAGTCTGCGGTGGCGGTCTGCAGTGGCGGTCTGCGGTGGCGGTCTGCGGTGGCGGCCTACGGTGGCGGCCTACGGTGGCGGTGGTCTGCGCCTGGCGCCGCCTGCCGCCGCCGCCCCTTTCTACGCCTCGCTGGTGGCCGTTTTGGAGTGCGCTTTCGGTCCGCCACAACGCGCTCCCGACGCGCCGGATTTCGCGCCGCACTGCCCGACGGCCGGCTCGACGGCTTGCGTTGCGGCCTGCGGTGGCGGTCTGCGGTGTCGGTTTGCGGTCTGCGGTCTGCGGTGGCGGTCTGCAATGGCGGTCTGCGGTGGCAGTCTGCGGTAGCGGTCTGCGGGGGCGGTCTGCGGTGGCGGTCTGCAGTGGCGGTCTGCGGTGGCGGTCTGCGGTGGCTGTCTGCGGTGGCGGCCTACGGTGGCGGTCTGCGGTGGCGGTCTGCGGTGCAAATCTGCAGTAGCGGTCTGCGGTGGCGGTCTGCGGTGGCGGTCTGCGGGGGCGGTCTGCGGTGGCGGTCCGCGGTGGCGGTCTGCGGTGGCGGTTTGCGGCGAAGGTTCGCGGTGACGGTCTGCGGTGGCAGTCTGCGGTGGCGGTCTGCAGCGGCGCTCTGCGGTGGCGGTCTGCGGTGGCAGTCTGCGGTGGCGGTCTGCAGTGGCGGTCTGCGGCGGCGGTCTGCGGTGGCGGTCTGCGGTAGCAGTCTGCGGTGGCGGTTTGCGGTGGCGGTCTGCAGTGACGGTTTGCGGTGACAATCTGCGGTGGCGGGCTGCGGTGGTGCTCTGCAGTGGCGGTCTGCGGTGGCAGTCTGCGGTAGCGGTTTGCGCTGGCGGCCTACGGTGGCGGTCTGCAGTGGCGGTGGTTTACGGTGGCGGCCTACGGTGGCGGTTTGCGGTGGCGGTGGTCTGCGCCTGGCGCCGCTTGCCGCCGCCGCCCCTTTTCTACGTCCCGCTGGTGGCCGTTTTGGAATGCGCTTTCGGCCCGCCAGACCGCGCTCCCGGCGCGCCGGGTTGCGCGCCGGACTGCGCGACGGCTTGCGCTGCGGCCTGCGGTCTGCGGTGGCGGTCTGCGGTGACGGTCTGCGGTGGCGGGCGGTCTGCGGTGGCGGGCGGTCTGCAGTGGCGGTCTGCGGTGGCGGTCTGCGGTGGCGGTCTGCGGTGGCGATTTGCGGTGGCGGTTTGCGGTGGCGGCCTACGGTGGCGGTTTGCGGTGGCGGTGGTCTGCGCCTGGCGCCGCTTGCCGCCGCCCCATTCTATGCGCCGCTGGTGGCCGTTTTGGATTGCGCTTTCGGTCCGCCAGAATCGCTCTGGTTCGCCCTGGCTCCCCCTGGTTCGCCTTGGTTCGCCCTGTTTTGTTTTGGCTCGCCTTGTTTTTTTCGCTCTGGTTCGCTCTGGGTCGCTCTGGTTCGTTGTGGTTCGCGCTGGTACTCTCTGGCTCTTGGTTTGCCTTGGTTCGCTTTGGCTCGCCCTGGCTCGCGCTCCCGGCGCGGTTCAAGGCGCCGTGCGTTACTCGCGCTCTTTAGCCGAGCCTTTTTGTTCGGTTGGTTCGCTCCGGCGTTCTTCGCTCGGTGCTCGGCTTCGGCTGGTTCCCTCGGCGCTTCAGCGTCGCGCGCGCCGCTGGGGATTGGTCGGAAGCGTCGCGCGCGCTCCCAGAGATAGGTCGGAAGCGCCGCGCGCGCCCCCGGGGATTGGTCGGACGCGTCGCGCGTGCCAGCATGGATTGGTCGGAAGCGTCGCGCGCGCTCCCGGAGATAATCCATCCGCCTGAACAGCAGAACCATTGATGCATCGGCCCCCCCTCTGTGAGAGAAGGGTTCCCCGCCCCGAGCCCATCTGTGAGAGAAGGGGTCGCTGTGTGGGTTGCGTGAGTGGAAGCGATGGGCAAGAAGAAGAAATGATGGCGGGCGGGGGATTGGGAGGAGGGAATGCAAAGGGAAGCAAAGCAAAGGAGGGGGGAGGACGAAGACGACAGCACAGATGGCAGCGTTTTTTTATACCGCATGCGGCGCCGCACACTACGCGTCAACGCGCAAAACCGTGCGCGCCCGAGTTCACCCCTCCGCCGCTCACGCGGAATTCGCGAGGCATCCCTCCGCTGCTGCGGAAGGTCGCTCCCCTGTGCGCTCTTTAGTAATTATGCTATTTCCCGCCACGGGTTGTCGTCGTCATCCTTAGGAGCGTGCGTCCAACCAGCGTTATCGTCATCGTCTGGTTGTCGCGGGCACACAAGCGCAGCAAGATGTTGAAAACTGTCTCTGGCTGCGCTGGAAGCGGCGCCGCCTTGCCACGCTGCTGCGGGGCCTCTGGGTGTCGCCGCATCCCAGCCGTCGCGCCATCCCCACCAGCCGCCCTCGTTGCCCCAGCGGTTCTCCTCCCAGCCGTCGCGCCATCCCCACCAGCCGTCGCGTTTCTCTTGCGCCCACCAGTCCCGCTCCTGCGGGAATCCTTGGCGCGGCTGGTGTTCCTCGGCCCGCGGCGGCTCCCGCTGCTGCGGGGGCCCTGACGGCTGGCGCTGCGGAGGCGTTGTGCGCGGAGGCGCTGCTGGCGGACATGGCCACTGCTGCGCCCAGGCGGTGTGCTCGTCAGCGAGGTCAGACCACCTGGCCCCAGGTGCCGCGCGATTTGCGCAGTCTTCTCGCTGTCCCTGGCGCCCCTGCTGCACGGGCGACGCTGCTGCGGCGTCCTCGGCCGCTGCTGCGTCCTCGAGCGCCTTCCTCTCGCGGCGCCTCTCTCTCTTTCCTTCTGCGCGAGCGGCTTTGCCATCGATGGAACGGTTGGGCGCCATCTTCACGTTGAACATCAGGGGGTAGTGGGCGCCGCCGTGCCAGCGCCCATCCACTTCCACGATGTGCACGCGAAGGTCCTTTTGCTGCGCGCGGAAGGAGGACGTCGCGAGAGTTGGCGTACCTGTGGTCACCTCTGGCTTCGGCCTCGGCGCGTTGTCGTTTTTCCTGCTCCTTCACTTCGATCTGATGTAAGGATTGAACTGATGGTGACAAAAGGTCGACCAAGTGTTCGCGGGCAGGCTTCTTCGGGTAAAAGCAATTGTAAGGCGCTCCTGGACCACCGTTCTGCCTGTGGCGCCACAGCGTCGGAACCTCCTTCTGGCAAGGGTCGGCCCCCGCTGCTGCGGGGGCATCTGCCCTGGGCATGTTCTTGTACCCGTGGACTCCGATCACCGATTCGCCCTTCGACAGCAATCCCGTGTCGTCGTTGTCGTGGACAAACTTGAGAGGGTATAACAGGCGGTACTCACCCGGACGGTTCAGCACGAAAATGCCGCAACTGTCCAGGCAGGGCGTGCCGTCCACCCCCCGCCACAGGTACACCGCGGCCGTCTGAGCGTGCACGCCCAAATCTTTCAAGCGGGGCACCGTTTGCGTGAGCGCCATGTTAAAATCCCCGCAAAGGATATCAACCTGGTGCTCACGTAATACTCGGCCGAGTTTGGGCCACCACTCCTTCCCGGCTGTCTTGAAATCCTTCTGACATTTCGCCGTGTCGCGGTAGAGGTGCACCGCGCGCACGCGCGCGCGGCTGCCGAAACCGGCGTACGTGTTATCCATCCTCAGCTCTGCCACCATGACACGCGTATATCCCTGCGCTCTTTCGTGCTTCTTCGTCTTGTACACCCCGTCGGCAGACCTTTCCCGATGCGGCAACTGCACCTCGCTGCACTCTTTGGCGCGCGCAGCGATGCGCGCGCTCTTCTGCTCGCGGCCGCGCAGGGTGAGGAATTCGTACTCTGGGCGGCACTGCAGCTGCGCGCAGTCGCCATCGGCCGCAGTGACCCGCCGCTGCTGCGGCGGGGCTGCTGCTGCCGCGGCGGCGGCCGCCTCCGACGGAGGCCCCCCTGGCTTCCGCAGCATTTCCTCCATTTCGAGCTCGCACTCGGCCAGGCATACTACCAGGGCAGGGCAGTGTCGCAGCTGCAGTTCTATTCTCCGCCGTTGGTCCGGGTTTTCCTTCTTGCTCGGCAGCGCCCCCCAGTTTCCGAACATCGCGCCGAGGTTGCCAACGTTGTCCTTTCGCGGAGCGCCTTCGGTGGCAGCTCGCCGATAACTGAACTGACCCTCGGGGACGGTGTCTCGCCGGACCTCTCGCTCCCGCCGACTCCAATCGGGCGGGTCAGCTCCCGCGGGTTGCTTCTCGAGCGTGTTTCTCTCGGGTCCTTCGTCCTCACTTGAATCAAGAACCGAGTCGTCTGGCCCAGTGTGCCTCGAAGAGGCGTCGGATCGCGCGTCAGATCCACCCTCATCGCCCGCGTCGCGCCCCGCTGCTGCGGAGGACTTTGCCGTTGCCATCCAGTCACCCTGCCAGGGTTCTCTGGAGCCGCGTTCAGCTACAGGTACCCACACCTTTCCACATCGTGCGTCGTAAGACGCCGACAGTCGGACCTTGCGGCGCCCCGCTGCTGCGGGGGCCGCAGCGGGCCCTGTCTGCAAGCTGGGGGCCATCGCGCACTGACCCCCCCAACGGAGGGGCGCCCGCGCGACTCAGACACCTGGGGCCCAAATGGCCATGGAAACGGCAGAGGCACGAAACAACAAGGAGGAGTGGAAAGACGACGAGGTATGAAACAACAAGGAGGAAGGAAAACAGGGACTGAGCTTCCCGATCGTAACTCCTCCTCCGCCTCCGCGCGAGGGGGGGGGGGGGGGGGCAGGTGGAGGAGGGGGAGGAGGCAGGAGGAGGAGGAGAAGGAGGAGCAGGAGAGGAGGAGGGAGGAACAGGAGGAGGAGGAGGAGGAGGGAGGAAGGGATGAGGAGGAGGAGGAGGACAAGGAGGAGGAGGAGGAGGAGGACAAGGAGGAGGAGGAGGAGTCTATGGGGTCGTCCCCCTTCTCTCTCTCTCTCTATGCGGTTCATTTTCACCCCTCAGAACCACTCGCGCCCCCCCCTAGAGCACTCGGTGCGCAGCAACTACAGCCCAGCTCAGATGCGGCGGGGTGCCCGCCGCTGCTGCGGTGGGCACCGCGCACGCTCAGACGCTCCCAGCTACAGGGATCGCAAGCGCCAAACTGCCTGAGAGGCGTCGGCGTGTCTCACTGTTCATAAAAATGCTGAAAGCCCTGCGGTTGCCAGCCGTGTACTCGTCCACAACGCCCTGCAACCAGGTGGCGAACGTTTCAGGCCACCGTTCGCCGAAGTCACTCAGACCTGCGGCGTCCCATTCCTTCCGAAACCACTCGAAATCTGCCCGCTGCCCTGAGGACAAGCCAACGCCCAGCGAGGCCAGGCGTTGCGACGCTTCGAACCTGGCTGCTTTACCAGCGGCGCCCCCGCAGCTGCGGAGGCCGTTCCCCAACTCGGATAGGCCCAGCTTTTTCACACTGTTCTTGATATCAATGGCTTCCTCTACGTCTGGCAGTTTTGCTGTGTCTGCAGCACCTTCTTCGCTTTCTTGACGGAGTCACTCAAGAGCGATAGCTCCGCTCTGCGCTGGGCCTCGACATCCCGCTGTCGCTTTTCCCCTCTCAACGCCGCCTCGCGAGCATCTTCGAATGCCACCAGGGCCCGCTGGGCCGCGGGATCCCCCCGGCCCATTTCCCGCAATCGCCTCCGCTCTTTGACCAATTGGTTCTCCATATAAGTTGCCCCTGCAATGTCCCCCCAGCTGCGCAGCTCCTCTGCTATGTCTTTATATGTGCGCATCAGGTCAGACTCTTTCTCTGCAACTGACATCTGCGCATCGCTCACGCCAGACGGCGGTTTCACAGCGCTCTCTGCCACCGCTGCTGCGGCGGCTGGTGCCTCGGTCCATCCGTGGTGAAATTCGCCAACTGCGCCCCACCCGTCGTCGCTCTCGCTCCCAGCAGAACCTTCTGAGACACCTTCGTTGTCGGACGCGTCACCCTCTGCGCCTCCGGCGCGACAGAGACCCTCGCGCACGCCTTCTGCGTCGCTGCCGCGGAGTCCTTCCATGCCATGCCAAACTTTGTCGCCCTCGTCTAGTGCCGTCTGGTCCCCCATGTTGGCGAACACGTCATCGCACTGGCCCCTGCGAGGATGAGGGAGAATGAGTCGCGTGATGTCTTTGTAAGTCCATCTCAAGCGCCCCGCCCGCACCTCCTGCTCGACCTCCGCTACTGCGGCGGCGACTTTCTCCCGCATGCCCAGCCTATTCCAGAAAAAAAGCCAGCCTCCTTGCAGATTCGAGCGTCCAAGTCCGCATCCTGGAGGTTCGCCTTGAAGCCTGTTTCCCAGAAGCCCTCCGCGGCAGCCAAGTGTAGACCCATGACCGAGCAGACCTCCACCATCAAGTCGACGCACTCCGCGCGGTCCAACTGCGGGACGCACTGGCCGAGCCGCATGGCCTTCAGGAGCGCGGCCCCTTCCCGCTTCATGTACTCGCGTTTTGCGTGCTGATTGAAGTGAGTGTCAACAACTTGGACGATTGGGGTCACGCCGCCCCCATGCGCGATGAAAACGTAACCTCGAGACCAGCGCAACTTACTCACCAGCGGGGACAGGTGAGGGGTATGATCATCCGCCAACATTATGCGCCACCCCCGCTGCTGCGGGGGCTCTGGCAAATGAGGCAAATGGCGGTCCAGGTACGCGATGACGTCGGCTGTCCGGTAGGACCCCTTGAGGCTTGTGGTCGCTGACACCCATGGTCCGCACCCCCGCCGCCGCAAGTGTTCCAGGAGTCGCGGCCTGACCTTCTCTCCCCCGCCCTCCGTCTTGAACATGCACTCCAGCGCTGGCGGGCCTTCTCTGCGCAAGCGCTCCTTATCGCTCATCGTCAAGAAGTTCGCCGTCCACCGCGAGCGCGTTGCGGCGTGACACTCCACCAGTGGCACTGGAACCCCCGCTACTGCGAGGGTCTCTACGTTCGCAGACCCTGTTTCGTTGTGGTGGAAAGGGGACTGGTCAAAATTTTCCATCTCTGGGTCCGCTCCCGTGAGTAGTACGCACGCGGCCCGCACCCGGAATACGTTCAGCCACCCTCGCTCCAGGCGCTCTTCCAAAATGGGCAGAGGGCATTTGAACTTCCTGTTTGCGTCACGCATGCTGAGACCGTATTCTTTCCGCCAAGACGACCACCAGCGAGACCTCAGCTCTACAGCGGCTGGTCGCGCGCCAGCCCGCAGTTGCTGAGTCACATAATCGCTTAACAGCTCCAAAGCTTTGCTGTGGAGCATTTGCTGTGAAAACCTGGCTATATTCTGTGGGCTGCTCTTCTCTGTGCGGGGGCCGCGTTTGATGGCAGCCCAGTCGACGCTGTGGCGAATGGAGGTCCACCATTCGTACAGGGCTGCTCGCAACCAGGGGCACTTTCGAGGGGCGCCTGCTCCTGCATTTCCTTTCCGCCCTTTCCATTTCATGAGAACATGCTGCGTGGCCCTTGCCCTGTGGCCTTTTGGATGACGCACCGCCTCCGCTACTGCGGAGGCGGTGCGCGACGCCAGGAAGACCGCGCGCCAGCGTCGCACGACCTGACGTCGAAACCTGGCGGGCTTATTGGACAGGGGGGGGCCCCACTCCCAGGCCTGAAGGAACGTGCTCGCTCCATGTTTTGGCCTCGGCTCTCCAGGCGTCCACCCCAATGCTCGGATGTGTTCGTCGTAGGCGCCCGCGACCTCCATTTTCGAGCTGAAGAGGGATGGGATCACTAAGCGGCGTGCGTTCCTGACAGGGCGCTGTTGCAGGCTGTCGCGGTTTCTGTGCCGCAGCAACTGATCCTCCCGCTCCGCGGGCAACAACTCTCTTACTATGTCCAGCACGCACGCGTCCTCTTTCACTCCTGTCCACCACTTGATTGCGCTCGCGAGCTCCTCGCACACTGCCGTTGCGTCGGCCTCAGTCAGGAACAAGTCCGCGACTGGCGCCGCCGCTGCTGCGGTGACACTCGGCATTATCTCGCCGCCTGCCGCCGACGATCCGCCGTGGCCGCTGCTGCTGCCGGCGCCCCCCAGCTCTGCAACGAGCTGTGCTCCGTCTAACGCATTCTGCAGGGCCTTCAGCTCGCGTACCTCCTCCGCAGTGACCTCTTGCGCGACAACCATCGCTTCGAGGAACCACTCGAAACGCAGCCTTTGCACCATGAAGTCCGCGATGTCCTGGGGGGAGAGGATCGGGGGGATAACAACAACTTCGGAGGCGAACCAAGAGAGGGAGGGAATAAGGGGGGAATATGGCAAGGAGGAGGCAACCGTGGGGAGGAGATGGAGGACCGGCCCTGGAGGGGAAGGACTGGTGGAAGCGATGGGGATGGCGAGGAGATAGAAAGATCAGCGCAGCTGTCCTGGCGAAGTTTACTCCTAGTCGCTCGCGTTGACACCTCATTGCGCATCTGCAACATGCAATCCAGGCCACAGTCACCATCTGCAACCGTGGACACGATCCAGACACCATGGGCCGCGTAGAAACCGTCCACGAATGTTGGGTCTTGCGTCATGTCAACCTCATCCGTGACACAGCCAGCGACAAAATGATTGCACGTAGCCAGCGGGTGCGCTTCCGACACTGGAGCCCAATTCGCTGGCCCCGCGCTGCTGCGCACGGGGGAGCAGGCAATGGCGTCCACCGCAGGTTCTCGCACCAGCTCCTCAAGCTTCCACGGCGGCAACATTGGTGTGCACAGGTCTACTCTATTTCCGCCTTCCCAAACGTAGACCTTCGTCTTCCGCATAAGTGCACTTGCAACGAACGCCGCGTAACCTACGGGTGCTCGCGGGTTGTCCCTTGTTCCGCGAATGGAACGCGTCAGGCGCAACAAATTATCGAAACACGCTTGGCCTTCCGCCGAAAACGGCGCCTTGCGGGCAGGCGGGGCCATCCGAGCCCCCGCTGCTGCGGGGGCCGCAACGCCACCACCCACGACGCAAGTCTCGGACCCTGCCTGGACTGGGTCCGCGATTTCGCGCACACCAAGCGGGGAAGGCTTCGGCGCTGGGACAGGCGCGGCCCCCTCTGACCAGAGGGCCAGGGCTGTCGCAGATTCTTTCGTCGCCGCGTCCACTGACGCAATGGTCTTCGCGATGCCGTCGGCGGGAACATGATGCTCACCTTCTGCGGGCAAAATGCTTCCGCCACTCTCTGTGCCGACTGGCGGGTCTGGTTTGGGTGGAGGCAGCGGGGATGCAGGAAGGGGGGCGGGTTCTGCTAGCGCCAGCGGAATCTCCGACGCCTCCGCTGCTGCAGTGGGCGGCGCTGCTGCTCCAGCATGCGGGCCTGCTTCTGCTCCTACTGGTTGGTCCCCGCACGCCTCCGCCGCCGCGGGAGTAGCGTCTGCTGCTGGCGGGGGCTGGGCTGCTTCTGCTGCTGCTGCTGCTTCTGCTGCTGCTGGGGGGGGGCTGGGCTGATTCAGCTGCTGCTTCGGGCCAGATGTAAGGACATTGAACTAAATGCCAAGACGGACCCGTCACCCCAGACTTAGAAAAATCAACTGTGCCGTCCGGCTTGCGGTGGTCGCTGGGGCACGGCCACTCCGAACACTGGTGGATCTTAACGCAAATCCGCCTGCCCTTCGCGTCATGGCAGCTCGCGCCGCTGCTGCGGCGCATGACATAACCATGCCCGAAGATGGTGCCCAGTCGCCTCTTCGTGTTTGTGATAACGCACGGGTCTTTTGCTTTATCGTTCTGGAACCAATACTGTATGAACTCGTCTTGTTTGCGGTCATGCCCGGTGTGAAGAGCTTCACTCGCGGGCCGCGCATCGCCAGGGTCTGCCGCAGGCGCGGCAGCGGCGGCCATGTGGCCGCCCCGCGCGCGCGCTCACGCGGCCTCCCGACTGACGAGCCAGACGACGACGACGGCGACGGCAACGATGACGACGACGACCGCGAATCCGGCGACGGCGACGGCGACGCACGACGACGACGACGGCGACGACGACGACGGCGACGACGGCGTCGACTGCGACGACGACGAAACGACGAGACAACGACGACGACGACGACAACGAGACAACGACGACGACGACGACGACGAGACAACGACGACGACGACGACGACGACGACGACGACGACGGCGGCGGCGGCGGCGGCGGCGGCGGCGGCTGACGACGACGACGACGAGGAATAACTCGGTCTTGCGCGAGGTGGGCCCACAATTCCCCAAGCGGGCGCCGACGCCCGACGCCTCAGACGTTGTACCGCGAGACACGCGGAGCAGATAGGGGCGGGCGCTCCTGCGGGCGCCCATGTCGCGCGCGGGCCCCGCTGCTGCGGCGCCACCCTTGTTCAGGGCCACGACGTGTATCACGACTCGGGTGCTTTCGCAGTGGCCTCTTCGACGACCTTTTCCAGAAAAGCCAACAGGGTATCCTTTTGCTGCGCGCGGGTGGACTCCTTCAGAGGCGTGCCAATGGTCAGCAACTCGGCGCCACGGGACCACTTCTCATCGGTCAAATCCTGGATCCTCGAGGCCCACTCTCGGCCTTTCAGGGGGCCGCTTTTGACCACCACCTTCCAGGTGCCCGACGGGCACCACTTGGTTACCCAAGGCCGGCTCGCGTCCCACTCCTCTTCCTCGTCGTCGTCCTCGGCGGGCTCAGGGACGCTGTCGCCCTGAGACTCATCGTAAAGGTGCCGCAGAAGCCATGGCAAGTCAGTCGCAGAAACACACAGGACCCCGCGTTTGTTCTCATAGACCATGACCTCCCTCTTCTCAGTCTCGGCTGGCTTCGGCGACTGCGGAACGGTCAGACGCATGACAGTTCCGCGTGGTGTGGTCTTCGGCTTCTGTGGTGTGGTCGCCTCCTTTGCCTTTGCCTTTGCGCCTCCCTTTGCCTTTGCCTTTCCCTCCCCGACGAGAGCAGCCATGGGGTCCGCCTCCGCCTCGCCCCCCGCTACTGCGGGGGGGCCTTTCTCAGGAGTCTGGGCCTCGCCTTCTCTGGTACCATGTCCTGTTCTCAAGAGCTGCATCAACGTTTCCAAAAGGTTTGCGTTTTGCAACTCGCCTTTCACGGCGCGCCAACCACCGGCAACCTTTAGCGCCCACAGTCGATTTTTACCTACGGGCACGAACGTGTGGCTGACCCCGTACGAAAGCAAACGCTCTTCTGACTCAAGCGCAAACCCCGCGGCGCCCTCGTGAGTCCGAGACAGCCCCCCTGTCAGACACACTAGGTCCATGCTCTGGCCATCGAAACGCGCTGTCTTCCCCGCGCGGACGTCCGCCCACTCCGGGTCCGCAGTGCGCTTCGTTTTCATGGGCTGTACCCAAGGCCTCCGCTGCCGCGGACGCCTCCGCGCGCGCCAGGGATCACCCTGGGGCAAAACTGCTCGCGAGCTCGAGCCCAATGGCTGCGGCGAGAAGAGAATGCCCCCCACTCCCCCGACTCTCTATGCGACGCCCCCCCCCCCCCCAGGCCTGCCCCGCGGAGGCCTTCTCTCCCGGAGGGGCTCGGGCTGGATCCAGGGGAGGCCTCCTCTCCCGGAGGGGGTCGTGGGCGAGGCCTTCTCTCCCGGAGGGCCTCCGGGTGGATCCAGCGGGGGCCTTCTCTCCCGGAGGGCCTCCGGTTATGTGGTGATGGCCCTCGCTCCGGAACTTCGTGCAAGATCGATCCTGCCGAGCACCTGAACAAGAGGGCTGGTGGAGGCGGCAGGCGCTGGGTAAGCCGAGTGGCGAGCGACATAGAGGAGAAGGGAATGAGAGGAAGGAGGGAATGAGAAGAAGGAAGGAGGGAGGGAATGGGAGGAAGGAGCCAAGAATGAGCATGGCTGGAACGCGCGCGATATTTTCTTCGAGGCCCTCGCTCGCGCAAAACTCCGTGGCCCCGGCAGGCGGGCAAGTCCGCGTCCCCGCCCTCCGTCCCCATACTCCATCCTCCCTCCATCCTCCTTCCCCCCCCCCCTCCCCTTTTTCCCTTCCCCCCCCTCCCCTTCGCACTCCATCCCCCCCCTCATCATCCCTCTATCCCCGACGGAGCCACTCAGACGGAATCGCACAGGAGATTATTGAAAGACCGCCGCTGCTGCGGCGGAAGACGCGAACGCGCACCAGCAGACAGGCTTCGTTGCCTTGCCAGACGGATTCACTTTGCCGCTCTTCTTGCTCTTTCCTTCCTCCTCCTCTTTTTTACGCTTTCGCTCGAAGTCTCGGTGCTCCTTCTGCCGCGCGGGCTTCTCCCTGGACGCATCGGGCTCCTTTTTCTGCTTGATGATGCGCAAGATGAGCCGTTCCCCTTTCACAAGAGGTCCCATATTCGTCATTGTAGGAGCTGCCGCGCTGCACGCGGTCAACCCGTTCTCCCCTCTGCACTTGGTGGTCCACTCCTTCTCCTCGAGCTGCACGTTGAACTTCCATGACTCCTGCCCTTTCACAAGTTGCGCTTTTGCGAGCTCGTCAGTAGTCAACCGGTCGACAGCCCAGAAGAAGTGCAAGGACTCCGCACCCGCGAACTTGAATTCATACGGGTTCTCAGCTTCCGCTGCTGCGGAAGCCTCGCCTCCGCCGCCCACTGCTGCGGCGGGGCCTGCGCCTCCGCCGCCCGTTCCTGGGGGGGGGCCCTGCGCCTCCGCCGCCCGCTTCTGCGAGGGCGTCTTTCTCAGGAGTCCTCAGCACCACCTGTGGCATTTTGAAATCAGGCAGGGCCCAATAAGTCTCCAGATTATCCACAGGATAAGGGCGTTTCTCGCCGACCTTGATCGCGACCGCTCGTGGATCGCTCGTGACTTTGGGAAAAGCCTTCGCGCTGGGGCAGCCAGGGAAAAGCACCAACCCCTTCTCTGGGGTGTCCGCAGTAGCCACCACATGAACAGACTTCGCGTCTGCGTCGTATTGAGTCTGGACTGGAGCGTCTGCAGTGTTGGGGTCGCGGTGAAAGGTTCTCATGAGTTCGGTGATGGCTGCTTGGTGCCACCGCTCAGTATCCAGACCGGCCGCGGCCGCCGACGCTTGCCATTCTTTGACAGGGACAACCATCAGAGGCGTGCTGCCTGGCTCCGCGCTGGCCATTTGCGCGTTCAAAGCTTTGCCTTCGCTTCTGAACGCAATCAGGACTGGCTGCGGCCTGGGCTGCTTCGGGTCCCCGCTGCTGCGAGCGTCACCACTCTCAGTGGAAGTCTCGTGAAACAGGACGTGCCGCGGTTCCTTCGGCGCGGTCAGCTCTTTCTGCCCTTCCTTCGCCGTCTTCTTGTGCGCTTCCCGCACTTCGTCGACAAAAGGGCGAGTCTCGCAAGACACTGCCGCGGCGATCTTGACGAGATCGTGGCGATCTTGAGATTTCTTGACACCGACATCAAAGAACACCTGCGTCGCACGGAGCACCGCCTGAGCTATCAACGTCTCGCCGCGCTCCCTCGTCAGCGCCGCCGCTGCTGCGGGGGCCAAGGTGCTGCGCAAGTAACCCAACAACGCATTGAAACATTCCAGGCGAACTCTTTTCTCTGGATGGGTCCAAGAACTCTCTGGCTGGGGGCGCACACCGCCCTCGGGGTCTTGCGAATGCGCCCTCGTGACCAGCGCCGCCTTGACATGTGGCGTATCCACCGGAATCTGGTTCAGAACGCTCCATGTGCCGGGCGACAAAGAACGCTTGGAGTGGTTCACCCAACGTTCTGCATACGACAAAATCTGAGGGATGTGAACATATCTTCGAACACTGGTGTTGCGGCAAAGTCTGGGTGCATTGCCGCGCGCGCCGTGCGGATCGCGCCGAAATCGACGCTCGAGGTCGGCCCCTTGGATGTGACATCTTGTTTCGCCCCCGCTGCTGCGGAAGACGCGAAGTCGGCCATGGCATTGAGGCGCTCCATCTCGTGAGTCGTCGCACCTTTCCCTTGCGGGTCGTTCAGGGCTGTGGCAATAAGCTGTGGGCCCTTCTCGCACTCCGTGTCAGAATGAGTCGACCAACTAAGAACTTCACACAGCAAGCCGTTGTCCAGCACTTCCACGAGTTCTGAAAACCGCTCTTCGCGGCGCATCTTTCGAAGATCCCACGAGCCCCCAGGGCCCGTCTGGTACTCCTCCAGTCCGCAGCCTTTGTGTTCGGGCGGAATCTCCCAAACAGCGCCGTGCTTGATGTTCATCTATCCCAGGGCGAGCGTGCAATGGCTCAGGGAACCGTGTGCGAACGTGGACAAGGTCGTGTGCGCCTTCTCCAACGCATCCACTACCCGCGTCTTCTCAAGGTTGTGTGTGTCGTGCGCTTTGTACGGTTCCCTTCGCAAGTCATGGTATTTCCCCCGCTGCTGCGGGGGAAGTTCTTGAACCGCGACCGCTTCGTGCTCCGCCTCCTTGAGCAGAAACCTGTCTTTCAGAATTCCGCAAAGAAGGCTCACCACCCGCGGTGCGGAGGGAAAAGTTCCCGTTCTGTTCTGCGGATGGACACATAAATCCTCCAGCATGATTCTGCGATGGAGGCGTTTCCCTTCTGCGTCCTTCAAGCAGTGTCGCGCCCTCAAGGTTGAGGAAGTAGACAGCAATATCGGGCGAGCTTTTTCGGCGCTCATCGCTGCTGGCCCCGCTGCTGCGAGGCCCTTCGCGGGGGGTGCGCGCGCGCCCTTCGGTCCCGATCGCGCCGTGCCGAGGGGCAATTAGCACGCATCTTGAGCATCGTGGCACGGCGCGCACGGCGAGCACTCTCTCTCCCCTGCCCTCTCCCCTTCGACACCAAACTCCCGACATCAGACTCGCCTCTTAGCTGTGCAACGCCCATCAACTCTTCAAACTCATGACATCAAACTCGTCGTATTTGCAAACTCACGAACTCACGACGACAAACTCGTGGTATTTGTATTTGCGACATCACTCTCTTCGCTCTAACTCACGACACAAAACTGTTCAACATCTGACTCGCGAGTCCCAGTGACACCAAGCCCACGTTGCCAAGCTCACGACATCCTCCTCCTCCTCCTCGTCCTCTTCCTTCCTCAAACCTCCTCCTCCTCGTCCTCCTCGTCGTCCTCCTCCTCCTCCTCCTCCTCCCTCCTCCTCCTCCTCCCCTCCTCCTCCTCGCTCCCCCTGGTGCTCCTCCCCCTGAGCGAAGCGCGTTTTTCATCACCCCTCTGCACGAGGGAAGCCTCGCGAGCGCCGCAGCGCGCCGCCCCCGCGCCTCAGAACATTCCAGGCGCCCCCGCTGCTGCGGAAGCCTCCCGCCCCTGCGCAGCCTAGCGGCGGCGTGGCGGCGGCATCATCCCTGGCATGCCAGGCGGGTGATACCCGGCACCATCCCTGTCGTTCTCGTCGTCCTCCGAGCTCTGCGAACGGTGCCGATGCCGCGAGGCGTAACCTGCCGCTGCCGCTGCCGATTCCGCTACGTACGTAGGAGGAGGATGCGCAGGAGGAGCCGGCCGTGCGAGGCCCAGCGACGCCGCGCGCTCTCGGTCGTAGGGCGTCAGCTGTACCTTCTTCGCTGGTGCGCTCTGCTCGGGTCCCCGCTGCTGCGGAGACGCCGTTCTCTGGCGCTTCTCCTTCTTCTCCTTTGTCATCTTGTGCTCGGCCTCCTTTGGCTTCTCCTTCTTCTCCTTGTCCTGTTTCTTTTTCTTCCTCTTTGGCTCCATCGTCGTATCCTTCTTGCGGTCCGCCTCTTCGGTCGCAGCGGGCTCCTCCGACACTTCAGCGGCGGACGCCGCGCCCTCGCGATCAGCCTCCGCTGCTGCGGAGGCTGCTGCAGAGGCCGCTGCTGCGCAGGCTGCTCCTGCCCCTCCCCACGACCGCATTTTGTTCCCCCCTGCCGCGTTCTTCCTTGCCTTTTTCCTCTGCCTGGCGCCTGCGCCAGACTTCCTGGCCCTGCTCTCTATGTGGACGAACAACGCGTGGCAGTGCGGAAGCATCCGGTTACCATCCTGTGCCTTGAAGTTGACCTTGTGCAGGTGAGGCCAGTAGTGCGTCTGCTGCTGTCCCTCCCAGCGCTCTCTGTCGCTCACCCTGCTCCACTGGGGCCTCCACTCCCAGCCCATCAAGCGGTGATGGAACCGTCGCGTTTGCCCCCGCTGCTGCGGGGGGGCGTGCCGCGAGGGGCCCCACCAGGCTGGCAGATTAGGCTGCGTCTCGGGAGGGCACTCGCGAACCTGAGCAGGGCCAAAAATGACCATGTAGTGTGGGAGAGTCACCAGTTCTTCGTGGACACTGTGCCAGAAAGCCAGAGCGAGGACACTATGCCACGCCGCTCCGCTGCTGCGGAGCAGGTCTGCGATGTCCTTCTGGTCTCCGTCGAAGAATCCCGCCACGACGCGCGCCCGATGGGAAAAGACAAGCCTTTGAAATCCATCGTGAAATGCCTGGGGCCACGGAGCGTCTCGGTTTTCGGACTCGTAACGGCAGAAGCCTCCCACTGCTATGGAACGCTCGTGCCACCGCTGCTGGGGATTGTGGTCCGAGTCTTTGAGGACAACGTTCCAACGCCCGAGGTGCATTTTGCCGTGGGCGGTCTCGCCCAGGCAATCGACGCGCTCGACGCGCGCAGGGTTCCAGAGGAGTGCCCCGAGAGACTCCCGCGCCAGCTCGCCGTAGAAGCCGCTACCTCTGATGACGTCTTCAAGAACCCCCGTGCGCGTCGTCTGCGTCGTTCTTACACCAGGCTCGAAGGAGACCAGCAGGATCCCTTCGGCCCTCTGGGAAATCGCCTGGAGCCACTGTTCCATGGTGGCGTCGACCCCCAATGCGAGCGAACCCACAAACAGGTTCACGTTCGCCTCGCTCTGACCAGATTGGAGCACGTCACGGTCGTCAGACTGCAGCGTGACCTCAGCCCGCCCGCTGTGCGGATCAGGCCCCCGCTGCTGCGGGAACCGTATCACGCCCTGTCCAGGTACAAGGCCCGAGCTGGCGCGCTCGCAGTCTCCCTCTGCGGGGGAACGCACTTCGTCGACGAGCTCGTCCTCGTCGTCGTCTGCGGAGCTGGTCTTAGAGCGTGCCTCTTCGTCGTCGTTCCTCGGGCGGGGGTCGCGGTCGCTGGAAACCTCGCTTGGGTCCAGTGGAATGACGAGTGGACCCACCGCTGCTGCTGGGGCCGGTACTGTGGCCGTTTTCGGCGCAGCGGCGGCGGCAGGGGGCGCCCCCGCTGCTGCGGGAGCCGCCGACGGCGAGCACGCTTTCGAGGTAAGCGAGAACTGCCGCGTCTGGTGTGTGTGTGTGTGTGTGTGTGTGTGTGTGTGTGTGTGTGTGTGTGAACGACAGCTGCGGCGGTTTTTTGGAGCGAAGAATGGAGGGTTTTTCATCACCTTGTGCGCTTGGGTATATAACCCATCCTCCAAAAGCTTGGGCACAAGGTCCAGGCCTTTACTTTGAGCAGAAAAGGAACTCAGGATCTCCTTGTTGTTTTCTCCGCTACTCGTGGCCGCCGCTGCTGCGGCAGCTGAACTTGAGGACACCGCTGGGGCCTCCTCCTGCTGCGCGGCCGTAGCGGCGGGAGCGGGGAAACCGGTGGTAGTCTGATCCATGGCCAGCGCCGCCCCCGCGGCGGGAGCGGGCGCGGGCCGTAGCAGGAACAAGCTACACGGCGGCGGATGCACGTTCCTTCCGTCGCCCTTTGGTCCTCATCCGTCGTCCGTCGTCTGTCGTCGCCGTCCGTCGTCGTCGTCGCCGTCGTCGTCGTCGTCCATCGTCCGTCGTCCGTCGTCGTCCGTCGTCCGTCGTCAGATTTTGACACCATCGGCCCAATGTTCAAACGTGGAATATAACAAACTATACAACATGGCAGGATCTGCGCGCGCGCGTACACGCGCGCGATGCATCTTGTATTGTTTGTGTACCATCGGCCCCCATGTTAAGTTGAAAACTCAATGTTCAAAACCAAATGTAAGTATTCGTTCTCTGGGCACAAGAAGCGGCCATACACACGTGGAATCTGATAAACTATATAATGTGGCAGGAAGATCGCG
>CAUYUJ010020945.1:105000-147416 GCA_963575745.1 Prorocentrum cordatum | reverse complement strand
TGCGTTGGTCCTTCCTTCCTCCGCCTTCCCGCTCCTTGCCCCTCCTTCCTGCCCCCCCCCCCACCACCTGACCGCGAGGCAGAAAAAACTCCGGCGCGGGCTCGCGGAACTCCACCTCGGGGGCCGCGGCGCTCTCGGGGCGCGCAGGCATAGGGCGCGCAGGCATTATCCAACGATACATCGGAAGCTGGGCGAGGGCTGGCAGATCCGTGGCTGTTGCAGCGAGGAGGGATAAGAATCAGAGGACACCCCTCACGAGGATCGTGGCTTCCGAGGGGGGGCTGCCATCGACTGCCCCCCCCCCCCCGCCCCAACGGGGCCCCCAAGAGCCCCCCACGAGGCCCCAGGGGAGCCCAATGCGCCGCCAAGGAGCCCCAAGACGCTCCCAAGAAACCCCCAAGAAGCCCCCATGACGGCCCCAAGAGGCCCCAAAATAGCGCTCCAGGGCCGGCGGAATGAGCGAAGTGATTAAATAATCAGAGGAGGGAGAGGTACCCATACCTCTACCCTCCCCTCGTTTTGCCCTTTTCGGGCTTACTGGGCCTCAGTCGCCGCCGCCGCTGGATTCGCCTCGAAAACCTGGTCAGGATGCACCCCAGGAGAGGTCTGGAGAGTAACGGTATCGGTACATGTCGGCCTCCCCAGGCGAGGGAGGGAGGGAGAAGGGTAGATTTGGGGTGGAGAGGTGGAAGGGGGGCTGAGCGGCTGGTGCTGGGGATGGCACTCTGCATGCAGCGTGACGAAAGAAGGCACGAATCTGTGATCTGTGAGCTGGCGGCTGCCGTGCGCGAGCGAGGCGATCCTCGCTCCAGCGTTCTCAACGCTGGCGCACGCCCGCCCTCCCTCGACGGAACTCAAGGTCGACGGGTCATGCACCCCAGCGTGTCTCAACGCAGCATGGCTTGTCCTCTGCGCCCGCCGTGTCCCGCCCCGGGACTCGTGTCGAGTCCTGGGACCCTTCGAAAAGTCGCTGAAGGCCGGGAAGCCGCAGAGGAGGCGAAAAAGCAGGGTCTGGGGGGGGGGCGGAGGGGAGGGGAGGAAGGGAGAGAGAGGAGGAGGTAGGAGTGGAGCAAGCACGCGCAGAGGAGCGGGAGTGCGCCGGACACGCCAGGTGGGAAAACCGCCAGTGGACCCCCTCTCCACGAAGCTGAAGTCGGGCGTGCCTTTCTCCAGGAGGAGTATTCTAAAATAGTCAAAAGATACGACGGGGACGACGTTTCCACGATTTGGGATCATATCTGAATCTTTTCTGGCTGTGGTGCATGTTTCCTGCTAGATCCGCCTGCAGGGGGACATGCCCGACCTGAACACAGCGCCGAGAAGCCGCGGCACGCACGCCACGAAGGCCCCCCGAAAGGTGCCCCCGCGAGGTGTCCCCCGGAGGCGCCCCCGCGAGCACCCCCCGCGAGGTGCCCGCGGAGGCGCCCCCCACGAGGACCCCACTGGGAGGTGCCCGCGAGGTGCCCCCCCCCCGCGGAGGTGCCCGCGAGGTGCCCCCCCGGGAAGCTCTGCCCCCCCGGGAAGCTCTGCCCCCCGCGAGGGCCCCGGCCGCGAGGCCCCCGCGGAGGTCCTCGGCGGGGCCCTCGGGGCTCGGCCCCCGGGGGTGCTCCGCCCCGCCCTCCGGAGGCGGGGGGCCTCCCGAGGCCCCCAGAGGCCTCCCCGTAGTCGAGGGTACGGTTAGGTCGGGTCTGTCCCTCTGCATACATTTATATATATATATATATATAAAAACACATAATATATAATATTATAATATATATATATATATATATATGCATATATATATATATATATATGTAGATATACATACATACATACATACATACAGACAGACAGACAGACAGACAGACAGACAGGCACATACACACACACACACATATATATATATATATGTACATATATATATATACACATAAATATATATGTATATATATATACATATACACATATATAAAAGTCAGGGGACGATGATTTTGCATGTTTTAGACGATGTTCGAATCTGTTGGGTGTCTGTTTCATTTTTCGTCCAGAATCCACCTGTGGGGGGACACGCCCGACAGAAAGGGGGCGGGGGGCGTGCCAGGAAGGGCCTCGCCGTCGAGGGGCCGAGGGGTTGGCGCTGCCTCTGCAGTGAGAGCAGGATGTGGGTGCCTCCGCCAGCGGAAGCCAGGGGCCCACCAAGACGGCCGAAGATGGCACTAAGATGGCCCAAGATGGCCCAAGAGGCCTCCAAGAGGGCCTCCAGGAAGGCCAGAAAAGGCCAACAACAATGATTTCCCCATGAGTTGTTTAGGAATTCTGGCATTTGTTTTTTTCGGCCTTCCGACGGCCCGACACGGCCCACGTGCCCCCAAAGATCGCCCAAGAGGCCCGGTCAGTCAGTGAAGCCATGCCTCCAGCAGGTCTCGTGGACACAACGAAGCAGACACGCCAAATGCGCGCCACATCGGGCGACAGAGAGGCCAAGCGCGTGGTTCCCAGCGGAAGCGACGGCGGCAGCCAGCGGGAGTGAAGAGACCGCCCCCGAAGGTGCTGTGTTTTTTTTGTCTGGGGGTCGGAGTGCCCCGCGCCGGCCGCGCAGGGGAGGATGCGGCCCATCGGTGATGTTTACGGAACGAGAGCCCAGCTGGAGCCTGGTGTTTGCTCTCGCTAGGGGGCGACGCACTCACTTAATTGCCCCCTTGCGAGGGCGACGTGCACGTTCGAGAGGACGGCTGGCCTTTTCGGCGGCCGACGCACGGGCGGCGCACGGGCGACGAATGCGCGACGCACCTCTTGTCGCGAAGTGGGGGGGGTCAGCACGCTGGTCGTTTTACTGGGCCTTAACAGGGGGCGTCCACAACGATGGCCTTCGAGCCCCACCTGACCTCTGGCCCTGGCGAAGCTTCACGTCCCTCCGAGCCGGAGGCCCCTGGAGACCCTGAGACGGGCCACACCGTCAACCCGCACAGCATGGCGGGGCAACCTTCCCAAGGGCACCCTTGCATCCTTGCCTCCTCGGTCCATCCTTGGCCATTGTCGTTGGCCGCGCCCCGCTCGGGAAGCTCCGAAGCGGCCTTCCAAGGCCCTTGCATCCTTATCGCGCATCCTTCTGATACGGGCCGATAGGAAAACTCCCCAACAAATGCCCGGAAACGTCTGGACACGTCCCCCCCTCGATCCTCGAGGGACGAGCACCATCGCGCCTGCGCCTTTCTCCTTGGGCAAGGGTGCTGGCCAAAGAATCTCTGTAGAGAGTCTTCAGGAATCCTCAAGGAACCCTCAGGAATCTTCACGGTATCCTCAGGAAACTTCCGGGGATCCGTAGGAATCCCTCGGGCATCCTTTGGAATCCTTAGAATCTTGAGGGCAACCCCGCCGAGGCCACGGGAAGCTTCCCCGAGGCCCCCGGCGACGCCGACGACCTCGATGCTCGAACTTCAGAGGGCCCCGGCCCTCGAAAGCCTCGAACGTCCTCGAAAGTCCTCGAAAACTCCGACCCCTCGAGGAGGACCCAACGAGGAGGCCTCTCCCCGGCGCTCCAGCGGTCCGCCGGCCCACCGCGCACAGGCGCAGCTGGCCGAGCAGCGTGCCGCGCTGCAGCAGCTCGCCCTGCAGCAGCAGCTGCTGGACCCGCCCTGCCCTCCCCCCCCTGCGGTCGCCGTCGCGGGCGCCGACGCGGATTGTCCCCGTCCTCGTCGTCGCTCTCGTACTCGTCCTCCTCGTCCTCCTCGTCCTCTTCGTCCTCGTCGTGGTGGCCGTCGTTGCCGTCGTCGCCGTGGTCCTCGTCGTCGTCCTCGTCGTCGCCGTCGTCCTCGTCGTCCTCGTCGTCCTCGTCGTAGTCGTCGTCCTCCTCGTCGTCGTCGTTGTCATCGTCGTCGTATCGTCGTCGTCGTCCTCGTCGTCGTCGTCGTCCTCCTTCTCGTCGTCCTCGTCGTCGACGTCCTCGTCGTCGCTGTCTCCGTATCGTCGTCGTCGTCGACGTCCTCATCGTCCTCGTCGTCGTCGCCCTCGTCGTCCTCGCGTCGTCGTTGTCGTCGTCGTTGTCATCGTCGTCGTCGTCCTCGTCGTCGTCGTCGTCGTCGTCGTTCTCGTATCCGTCGTCGTTGTCCTCGTCGTCGTCGGCGATGGGGAGAGATAGGACAAGACAAGAACCGACGCAGTGCACTGCAACGATGGATTGGCTCTCAGACGCGCGTAAAGCGCCTGCCAGCGGCAGCCGCTGGAATGACGGCCTCCCTTGACCAACAGCGAGACGGCGAAATTATCCCGACAAAGCAACCTAACAGCGATGTGTAGAGCATATCTGGAAGCATTCCCCTTAAGATTCAGATGAGAATCCAGTTGTAGAATTCTGCTGTTCTCGCAGTCGAAGTCGCATTCGCGATGACAGTCGCAGTGGCAACGGCAGTCGCAGTCACAGCCTCAGCCTCAGTCTGCCTTCAGCCTCGGGCCTCAGCATCAGCCTCAGCCTCAGCCTGCCTCAGTCAGCCTCAGCCTCACAGCCTCAGCCTCAGTCTGCCTCAGCCTCAGCCACAGCCTCAGCCTCAGCCTCAGCCTCAGCCTCAGCCTCAGCCTCAGCCTCAGCCTCAGCCTGCCTTCAGCCTCAGCCTCAGCCTGCTTCAGCCTCAGCCTTAGTCTGCCTTCAGCCTCGGCCTCAGCCTCAGCCTGCCTCAGCCTCAGCCTGCATCAGCCTCAGCCTCAGCCTCAGCCTGCCTCAGCATCAGCCTGCCTCAGCCTCAGCCTCAGCCTGCTCCTCAGCCTCAGCCTCAGCCTGCTTCAGCCTCAGCCTCAGCCTGCCTCAGCCTCGGCCTCAGGCTCAGCCTCCTCAGCCTAAGCCTGCCTCTGCCTTCAGCCTCAGCCTCAGCCTGCCTCAGCCTCGGCCTCAGCCTCAGCCTCAGCCTCAGTCTGCATTCAGCCTCGGCCTCAGCCTCAGCCTGCCTCAGCCTCAGCCTGCATCAGCCTGAGCCTCAGCCTCAGCCTGCCTCAGCATCAGCCTGCTTCAGCCTCAGCCTCAGCCTCAGCCTCAGCCTGCTTCCTCAGCCTCAGTCTGCCTTCAGCCTCGGCCTCAGCCTCAGCCTGCCTCAGCCTCAGCCTCAGCCTGCCTCAGCATTCAAAATGTGGCCCGGGAATGGAGTTCTGGGAACTCGAAGAACACGAAGTGGCCTGCAATTGGATCTGGGCGTTCAAAATCATGCCCAGGAATGGAGTTCTGGGAACTCGAAGACCACGAAGTGGCCTACAGTTGGCTCCGGGCATTCAAAATCATGCCCAGGAATGGAGTTCTGGGAAGTCGAAGAGCACGAAGTGGCGTACAGTTGGCTCTGGGCATCCAAAATGTCGCCCGGGAATGGAGATCTGGGAACTCGAAGACCACGAAGTGGCCTACAGTTGGCTCCGAGCATCCAAAATGTGGCCCGGGGATGGAATTCTGGGAAGTCGAAGAGCACGAAGTGGCCTACAGTTGGCTCCGGGCATCCAAAATGTACGCCGGGAGTGGAGGTCTAGCAGCGCCAAGAGCGATTTTGCGAGGAGTCATGATGCTCTCTTTTGACACCACTAGAAACCTATCAGTCTTCGCTGTTAGGTAAAAAAGGAGATGCCAGCCGCCCGGAAGCGGCACCATCCTTCCTGACAGGAAGAGATCAAGGTGGGAAAACCACCCGGACCCGAGAATTGGCGTTTAGTATCGTGAACCTTGAGACGGGGATCAATGCAAACGGGGGTCTGCCAGAGCGCTGGATCTTGCAGGATCCTGCAGGACCAGGGTCGCATTGACCAGGGTTTGGATGCAAGGTCCTGCAGGATCTCGCAGGATCTTTCGCATTGACCCGGTCTGGATGCAGGATCTTGCAGGATTCTGCAAGGCTTGGCTGACCCGGGCTTGGATTGACCCGGGTGAGAAGATCCCCGACCTGACAGGAAGAGATCAAGGGGGGAAAAACCACCCAGACCCGATAATTGGCGCTTGCTGAACGACCCTGGGCGTTTACAAAACAGCCCTGCCCTGTGCGATTCCTTCCTTGGGTGCGTTTACTCCACGGCCCCGCTTGTCGGGGTGGTTATTCTGAGGGGGGATGTTTTGCCTGAGGGAAGTGGGAGGAGCGAAGCACGTTTCAAGTCACCCAGGGCAAGCCCCGTGAGACTAGAAGCGCCGCGAGCGGAGGAGAGAGACAGGGGAGACGCGAGTTAGGTCGCAGCGCCATCTGTCACCGGCAGCCACATCGCGGCCGAAACTCCTCTGAGGGCCGACTGTGGGCTGCCACTGCAGCAGTCTCAGCAACAGCAGTTGCAGCGTGTGTGGCCGCAGCGTGCAGTAGCAGGAGCCAACAGGTGGCATGCTGCATTGGCCGCCTGTCAGGCGACAGCAGGAGCGAACAGGTGACATGTTGCATTAGCCGCCGATCAGGCGACAGCAGGAGTTAACAGGTGACATGCTGCATTGGCCGCCTATCAGGCGACAGCTGAAGCCAGCAGGTGACAACATCCCCCGGGCCGCCAACTAGACGGCAGCGTCAGGCAGCATGTTTCACCCAGTCGAAACGCAACGCTGGGGAACCGACGGTGGGCCTTCCAACGATCGGTCTACACAAGTCTCTCGGCCTCGCTGGACGGATCGGGGTGCACTAGCCTGCTGGACGCCCGCTGAGAGGGCTGGATGGGGGATCGTATGAACATTCACCGAAACTTGCCCCACCAGCGAACATCGCTGCTGGAGTTGAGCCATTGCCATTCCATTCGAACAGATGGGTTATCGTCATTGTATGTTTCACAGACATGCTACACGGGCCACTGGAGTACTGGAGGATGGGGTAGATCTAGGAAAGATAGGAAAAGAGTCGGGTAGAGGAAAGGGGGGTTGAGGAGGACAGGAGGGATGATGCAGTAAAGGAAGGGAGGGGAGAGAAGGGGAGGGGGAGGAGGGAGGGAAAGCGGGCAAGGAGTGGCGGGGAGGAAGGGGGGGAAAGGGTAGAGGAGGGGGAGGGGAGGCGAGGTGGATGAGATGGCAGGGGGCGATTGGGAACCGACCCAGGGCGCAGTAGGTGGCTCCTGATGCACGCCTCCCCATGTTCCTCCCCCGCCTTCCCCTCCTCCTCCGCCGCCTCCTGCTCCTCCCCTCCTCCTCCTCGTCCTCCTCCTCCTCCTCCTCCTCCTCCCTCCTCCTTCCTCCTCCCCCTCCCCCTCCCCCTTCCTCCTCCTCCTCCTCCCCCTCCCCCTCCTCCTCCCCTCATTCTCCTCCCCCTTCTCCTTTTTTTGCTCCTCCCTGTCCCCTTCCCCCCCCCCCTGCGAAGGAGCAGGCGGAGCAGGAGGCAAAGGCCGCGGCCGCGAGGCTGGGCCGCTTCGTGGGGGTCCTGGCCAGGCTCCGTCTGCGCCGCCGTCGCTGTCCTGGGAGGAGGTCTGACGCGCCGTCGCCGCCGTCATGGGCACCGTGCGCACTCGTCCGGGAGCCTCGCCGAGCACATGGGCGATCGGCGCCCCTCGACGTGCAGTGCCCCACCCCTTGGGCTGGAGCCGCCCCTGCCGCCGGCCTCCGAGCTGTTCAGCCCAGGCCCACCTCCACCTGGACGGCTCGCGCGCCAGACTGCAGGCCTATGGTCAGCGTTTTCCCCCGCTTTTCCCCCCCTCCCTGACACCTCCTCCTCCCCTCCACCTCCTCCTCCTCCTCCTCCTCCTCCTCCTCCCCTCCTCCCTCCTCCTCCTCCTCCTCCTCACTCCTCCTCCTCCTCCTCCTCCTCCTCCTCCTCCTCCTCCTCCTCCTCCTCCTCCTCCTCCTCCTCCTCCTCCTCCTCCTCTCTCCTCTCCTCCTCCTCCTCCTCCTCCTCCTCCTCCTCCTCCTCCTCCACCTCCTCCTCCTCCTCCTCCTCCTCCTCCTCCTCGCTCCTCCTCCTCCCCCTCCTCCTGCTCCACCCTCCTCCTCCTCCTCCCTCCTCCTCCCCTCCTCCTCCCTCCTGCTCCTCCTCCTCCTCCTCCTCCTCTCTCCTCCTCCTCCTCTCCTCCCTCTCCTCCTCCTTCTCCTCTTCCTCCCTCGCCTCCTCCTCCTCCTCCTCCTCCTCCTCCTCCTCCTCCTCCTCCTCCTCCTCCCTCTTCTCCTCCTCCTCCTCCTCCTCCTCCTCCTCCTCCTTCTTGCCAGCTCGCGCACCGAACGCTACAGCCACCGGCTGTGATGATCCGCGTCCCCGTGCGCGGTACAGAGCGACCCGTTGGCGCATTGGACGCTGCGATGCGCTGCTGAGCGCGCACTGTCGGGCGGGAGGCGGGAAGGAGGGAGAGGGAGGGCGATGTTGTGGAGGAGGAGAGCGGGCATGCAGGAGGAAGAGGGGGATAAGGAGGGGGAGGAGGAGGAGGAGGAGGAGGAGGAGGAGGAGGAGGAGGAGAACAGTCTTTGCCATTCTCCCTCCTCATCACCTGGTGTTGCAGGTGCCCTTCGTGATCCTTCAGTTGCTGCTCCCAATTCTCCTCCACTTTCTCCTTCCCCCTCCTCTTCCCCCTTTCTACCTCTCCTTCCTCTTTCCTCCTCCCTACTTCCGCCATTGCTGCTGCTGTCCTCCTCGTCCTCCACCCCTCTCCTCATGTGTAATTGTCCCGGGCGGTCATCCAGAAGCCACGCCGAGGCGCTCAGTCGGGAGCAGGGAAGTAGACAAGCACGCGTTGTAATTGCTCGACTCGGAGATCCCCATATGAGAAAGAGCGCGTTCTTCGGGCAGAGAGAAGCCTTTTGACTTGGCAGGATGGCGTCTGGGGCCGTCTGGAGACATCGTATTTTTGATTGACGTGCCCCCCTCGGGGCTCGCACCCTTCTCTTATCAGGGAAAGCCGGGTGTCGTCAAAAACTGTGCCCCCGACGGTTCAACAGAGGCCCAGTACAGCCCACGAGGCCCCAGTGGCCATCCTGGAGTTGAGCAGAGCCGTTCGGCCGAACGCGTGTTACTGCCGCAGGCTTCGCCGCTGATTCATCTCGTGCTACCTCGGAGTCTCTCGAGACAGTTTCGGGGACAGCTGGGCTTGTCCTGCACCATGCTGCAGCCGTCTTGAGCCGTACGGGGCCGCCACTGAGCCGTGGGGAGCTGGGAGGGCGCCGCCGAGACTCGCCTTTCGGTGATCCCCTGAGAGCTTGATATTCGGGCCTCCCGCTTGTCGCTCGTGGGCTATAGGAAGCCTTCCAGTCTGCCTCGCATCCTTCTGCCTAACAGCATCCTTCACATCTTCTTTTGCTAAGTGCAGCGTTTTGCGTCGCAAGCCAGGAGGTTCCTCCTCTGCCCCTGCCGCGAGATGGACGTCGATGACACCATGCAGGGTCGCCATGGACAGGGCTTAACTTCAAATCAGTCACCGTTGCCGACCGCGCTTCCCGCACACGTCGCCCAGCGCCGACAGCGGACCCACCAAGAGGGGAACAGACACAACGCACGCCAGTGACTCGTGCCGTGGCGACGCTGGGGCCTCCTGGGCATCTGGTGAGCGGCATGTGCTCGAGGGCACGGCTCCGCCGAGGGCCGGTACCAGTGGAGGCCATGCTTACCTCCCCTGGGAAGTCGGGATGTCCTCTTGGCGACCATTAGGGGTTGTGGGGGTCTCTTTGCAGTGACGGTACTAATCGTTCTGATTTGGGGTTTCTTGAGGGGCATCCGTGAGGCCATCTTGGAGCCGCTTGTGGCCTTCTTGGGCGCGTTTGGGCCGTTTCTGGTGCCAGCTTGGGGCCAGCTGAGGGCCTGTGGTGGTGAATGGGCGACGAAGTAAGTGAGAGGTGTCTGCCGAAATGGGGCCCCCCGGAGTGCAGTTGGGGGGCGAGTCGGTGATCCTGAGGGCAGATGGGGCACGGGATGGGCGAGGAGGGGTTCGAAATGTGGATCCATTCAGCCGTTATGACGGCCACTGGGAGCGCTTCTAGAGGTGCAGTGGGCGCAGAGTGCGCCATGGGTGAGTCGAAATGAGGCTCCTGCGGAACCGCCTGGAAAGGCTCCTGATGGCATCCAGGTGTTTCAGAGACTTCCGTTTGGGAGCCTCTTTGAGGGACCCGGAGGGCGCCGAAGACATCACTGCGCGACTTACAAGGGGACGGGGCCTCGGGGGCGTGAAGGTGGTGTAATGTGCGAGGGATCGTTCCCTCGGGGGCGGGAACCTGAATGAATTTTGCGTAACATGCAAAGGGCTATGGCCTTGGGAGCGCGAACCTGGTGTAGTATCAGGAGGACTGTGGTCTCGGAGGCGCAAATCCGGTGCGGCTTACGAAGGATCATGCCCTCGGGAGCGCCAGCGCATCGTAACTCATCTACGTACGGACCGTAGCCCAGGGACGCGAAACTGGGATAAGTCACAAGGGATCGTATCTCGGAAGCGCGAATCTAAAGTAATTTACGAGAGATCGTGGCTTCGGGGGTGCGACTGTGGCGTCATTCACGGAACTCGTGTCCTGGGGGCGCGAGTCTCGCGTAACTTGCAGATGAGAGTGTCTTGGGGATCGCGGATTTGTCGTAATTAACGCGGGGTCGTGGCCCCAGGGGCGCGAATCTGCTGTAAGCTACGAGGGATGATGGCCTCGGGAGCGCGAGACGGGTGTATTTGCACGTGCGCCGAGCGAGAGGAGAGCATAGAGGGGGCTCCCCCTTCGCTCGGACAGTCACAAGTTACAGTAGGAAGCAGAAAGTAGATACAGAGCACTTGGGACTAGAAGTTCGAATTGTCGCAGGGTGCGCAAAAAACCTCAGCCCCACATCCTGGCGACCCCCAAGAGGGCCTGCGGATATTCTTCCTCTCGTCCTCCTCCTTCGCCTTTCCTCCTCCCTCCCTTCTCTGTCCTCCGTACCTCCGTCCTTCCATCTTTCCTCCTTCTCCTGCCCTTCGGTGTGAGGCAGAAGCCCTCCTCCAACACCTGCCAGGTTCGACGAGGCGAAGGGCTTCGGCTTCATCGAGTGCGAAGAGTCCAAGGTTTCTGTGCGGACGGAGGGCTGAGTCGGAGTATGCGGAACAGAGAAGCGGGAGCTGATTGTGATTGGTTTGTCCTCATTTGTGTGCCTTCTGCGACTCATTCGGAACGGAGTGCACATACAAGGCATCGTGCATGTTTTCCAGCGTAGACCCCGAACATTGAGTTCTTGCAGCCTGAATGTGTATTAGGCACATGACGCATGAGGTGTAAAGACTGTGATGCGAGGTATGTGATGCGAGATGTGAGTTATATCCTGCATTCTGGCGCAATTCGCGTGGTGCAACATATGCGGTGCACGCTATGCCGTGCAAGCTATATGGTGCCATCTGCGTGGTGCACGTTCGGCTTCTTTTTCTATGGGGCACAGACTATCTGGCGCAGCACACGTGTTGCAACACGTGTGGTGCTAAATATGTGGCTCATTACGTTGCGTGCTATCTACGTCGGGGATCAACATGTGGGGGGCAGGGCTGGACCTAAACGGTGTTTTGGCGATTTCGTCGGCCGCTCTCGTTTCGAATCCGCTCTGCGGTAGAGGTGGAGATTGAAGACAAATCGAGGGAAAACGAAAGCAAAACGAAAACGAAAAACACACCGTTCAGGTTCAGCCCTTTTGGGGTGGGGGGGGAGAAGCGATGTGTGCATCCAGAATCGGAAGCTGGGCGAGGGCTACTAAAACCGTGGCTGCTAAAACGGCCCTCCCGGAAGGAAAAAACAACTTCCCGGAAAAAGGCGCGGCACGCGAAACAGTCAACGGGCTTCTTCCCGGAAGGACGAAGACAACTTCCCGGAGGTCGATTCTAGCAGCCACGGATTTAGCAGCCCTTGCCCGGCTTCCGACAGAGGCGCCAGCCGCCGCACGGAGCCCCCAACGAGACGCCCACACGGTCGCCGGGCGAAGCCCGACGGAAGCCAGCCGGCGCAGAGAGTGCGTCCTTCCACGAGGCGCCCACGGGCGGCCAACCGGCGCGATCTCTCCCAGCAGACCTCCGCCAGCGAGAGAGAGAGAGAGAGAGAGAATGCTGCCATGTACCTATATACATGCTCGCCCCCCACCTGTGATCATACCTCCCTCCTCCTCTCTCCTCCTCCTTCTCCTCGTCCTCCCCCTCCTCATCCTCCCCCCTCCTCTTCCTCATCCGCCTCATCTTGCTGTACTTCCTCATCCTCCTCCTCCTCCTCCTGCTGAGGGCGGCGGGGCAGTGGACGGCTTCATAGTGGCCTCTCCCGCTGGATCCCAGTCCCTCTCTACACTCAGCAGGGGATGCTGAGGAGGAGGAGGAGGAGGAGGAGGAGAAAGAAAAACTATATAAATGATATGAAGAGGAGCTAGAAAAGACGAGTGCGATACCGACGATGATGAGGATGATGATGACGATGGCGATGACGATGATGATAGTAGTAATGATGATTGTGATGGTGATGATGATGACGATGAGGAGGAGGAGGAGTGCAGAGGAGAAGGAGGAACGAGACACGTCGAGCAAGGAGGGTGATGAAAAGGAGGAGGGGGAGCTAGGATATATGATCGCTTTCAGTTATCACCCATGCAGTCTTCATTGATTCATTGTTGTATTTCCATTTGGCCACCCAGGTCCAAAACGCCCTCTTAAGCGCCGCTGGCGCCAGGCAGCCATGGGTAACCCTTTCAAGGGCACGGATCAGCACGATCGCAAGATCAAGGCCAATTACGAATACAAGCAAACAAAAAAAAACTGAAGGCGAAGGAGGCACATCGCCTTGCAGAGGCCAGGTTTCAGAAGGCCGTGGACAAGGCCGCGGACAAGGCGGTCGCGGAGGCGTTGCGACAGAAGAACAGGGCCACGAAGCAGCGCAACGACCTCCACACCATGTGTTTGTACACCAAGGACACGGGCGCATCGCACACTCCACTGCCCTGCCGCGCTCTACCTCAGCAGCTGCTGCTGCGCCCTGCTGCTGCCCTGCTGCCACCGCGCGCCTCCCTGCCGCGCCCCGCCGCCCTGCCTTGCTGCCCCCCCTGCTGCGCCCGGCTGCCCTGCGGCTGTCCTGCTGTTGCCCTGCTGCTGCCCTGCTGCGCCCTGCCGCTGCCCTTCTGCGCTCCGCTGCTGCCCTGCAGCCACCGCGCGCGCGCAAGTTGATGCAACATCCATCGGACAAGCCGGAGGAGACCCACGCCGCCCTCTTCCACCAGAAGAAGCGGCTCGCCCAGCAGAAACGGGAGACCAGCTGGAGGAACGGGCAGAGGCGGAAGGCTGAGGACCTGCTGTCTTGCTGCTGCTTTGCTGCGCTTTGCTGTTGCCCTGCCCTCCACTCTTGCCCGTTCCTCCAGTCAGTCCTCAGGGCGCGGTGGCCGCCGCGGAGGTGCGCCTCCAGGCGTGGGGGGTGTGGCGGGGGCGCTTCGCCTGCGCGGTCGTGGACCGCCTGCCCTCCTGGGTGGCCAGGGAGGTGTTTCTCTGGGAGAAGCACCCGCCGAAGTACCGCACTAGGTTACTGCTGCGGGCAGTAGGCGGGGGCGCCGTGCCCGCCCGCCTTCCCGCCGACGCGAGCGCGGGGCGAGAAAAGCAAGCCCGACGCCCGCGCGACCTGGGGCTGGCAGGGGCAGCTGGGGAAGGCGGAGGGGGCGGCGAGGGCGCGCAGAGACGGGCTTGGGGGGAGGGAGAAGGGGAGCGCGACCCCGCCAGGCAGCGGAGAGGGGCGGCGCAGGGAAACAATAACAACAACAACAACAACAACAACAACAACAACAACAACAACAACAACAGCAACAACAACAACACCAGCAACAACAACACCAACGCAAGGTCAAGCAGACGCAGCAACGCAGCATAAACAACCATGCGCACAACCAACAGGAACAACGACACAACACAACAACAGCACGCCGACGGTGGCAACCATCACAACGAAACAGGCAACAACGCTAGGCCACTCAGAAACGACAGCACAGCATGAACACCGACGCAGCCAGCCAACGGAAGCAACGACGCAATACCACAACATCACACAAACGGCGGCGCACAGGAAGCAACATAACAACGACCGCGACGCCGACAACCGGTCAATCAGAAGCACCACCACGGAAACAAGAACGGAAACAGCCGACAGAACGGCGACAGAACGCAGCAACAGCACATTAACGGCAGCAAACAGGAAACATATGGGTCCCCTGCATAAATACGGGGCATCCGAAAAATTGGATGCCGCTTCCATTGCTTCCTCGGCCCACGGGGAAACGATCGCCCTCGTGGAGGACGACGGTCTGTCGGCCGGGCTCGAGCGCATGCTTGACGAGGCCGAGCCGCCCTCTGGGTCGGCGACGGCGCGCCACAGCGAGGCCGACTGAAGAGGCGGCCGCGCCGCACTAGCGCGCATGAGGCGCGACGCGGCCGTAGCCGATGGCGGTCGGCGCGATGCGCGCGTTCACCTATGAACCACCATCTTTTGTAGACCTCCATGCGTGCGCTCCGCGTGGAAACATGACAACGCAACGATTGCGACGCATTGGCTTGCAATCGATGGAATCACGGTATCCACCCCCCATGGTGACGGATGGCGGCATGACGGAGGAGGGGGGGAGGGGGGGGGAGGCCGAGGGGGAGGGGGAGGAGGAGGCCGAGGAGGAGGAAGAGGTGGATGAGGAAGAGGGGAGGAGGAGGAGGAGGAGGAGGAGGAGGTGGAGGAGGAGGAGGAGGAGCATGAGAGGTGGAGGAGGAGGAGGAGGAAGAGGAAGACGAACGCCAGCGAAAACCCTTCGAAATTGTAGAAACCAGGGAAAACCGTTAGAAAACAACATAACAGCAAAAACACAAAAAAAAACAACACCTTTGATGTCGGGAGAACCTTGGCAGACCACCTCCCCAGACGTTCCCCCGAAATCATTTTTTAAATTATATATATATATATATATATATATATATATATATATGTAAATATATACATACATACATATATATAGGTTATCTGATGGTTTCCTTTGGTTTCGGCGATTTCGAAGATTCCGATGAGGAGGGGCAGGAGGAGGAGGAGGCATGGAGGGACTGGAGAAGGAAACGGAGAGCGAAGGTATCGATCGGCGGCCGCGCGAGAGACGAATAGGCATGGTCCCTTTTTTTTGTGCGTGTGCGTGCGTGTGCGTGTGTGTGTGGGGGGGGGGGGGCGCGACCGTGCATATCTCTCTCTCTCTCTCTATATATATATACATATACATACATACATATCTACATGTTGATTTATGTGCGTTGACAGATGTCGGGGGAGAGGGGGCGAGGCAGAGAGAGGGATAGATAACATTCTATTCCTATATATGTGTAGAGAGAGAGACGCACAAGAGAGAGAGAAAGAGAGAGAGAGAGAGAAAAACAGAGAAACATGGAAAACACGACTCATGGAAACTGACACAGGGGATGCGGGAAGAACAACATGGAGAGGGGAACAAAAACAGGGGGCAGCGCTCTGCGAGTTTCTTCGAGCGCAAGGCGAGACATTCCGACCCTCGGCCGCCTCTTTGAAGTTTCACGCGGCAGTGCCTTTCCTGCTCTCTCTTCCTTGATCCCGCTGGTCTCTGGGCATCTCGAACGGCGCGGTTTCACCGCAAACAGGGGCATCCACAGTAGAGATTGGAAAGATTCCATGGAGCCCGGCCGTCACACAATGCTTACAACAGGAGGCCAAAGTCTTTGCATCTTCTCGCGCCAGCGCGTGGCTGTCGATGCATTCGGCACGCAGCCGCGCCTATTGTCATGTTCGCAGCGGTTTGTGCAGAGGGCCTTTTCTTAGACGTGCAGGATACAGATTCGCAGGAGCAGGGTTCGAAGGATGAATCAGAGGAGAGGTGAACAGGATGATGAGATACGAAGTGTGAGGGGGGGGTGCGGGGGTCGGAAGGCGGAGGCAGAAGGATATTGCACGGGAAAGAAAGAAGTAGTTGGGTGAGGGGGAAGGAACGACAGAGAAAGAGAGACAGAGAGAAAACAACAAGAAGAGGGACAGCGTCAGAGAGAGAGAGAGAGAGAAACAGGGATGAGGATAAGACAGAGACAGTCAGATAAAAGAGATGGGGGGAAGAGAGAGAGAGAAGAGAGAGAGAGAGAGAGAGAAAGAGAGAGAGAGAGAGACAACACAAACACAACCCATACAACAACGAGAGAGAGAGAGAGAGAAAGATATAGAAAAGAATAGAGACAAAAAAAGGAGAAAACGAGATACACACGCAGGTGGGAAGGGGACGGACGGTTGCAGGGAGGGATGGAGCGAGGCGCTGCAATGGTGTTGAGAGGGAGAGAAAAAGAGCGATGGAATCGTGTCGAGAGGGAGAGACATAGTCAGAGAGAGAGAGAGAGAAACAGAGGAGGAGAGAGAGAGAGAGAGTGAGAGAGAGTGAGAGAGAGAGAGAGAGAAAAACAAAAAAGAGAGGAAACAAAAGAGAGGGAGAACGACCGAGGGAGAGAGAGAGAGAGAGAGAGAGTGTGCTGAGGGACACGTCAATGGATCGGAAGGATGATTCATGGAGCGGGCGGGGGGAGGGAGCGAGGAACAGGGAACGAGGATGGGTAAGAAGAGCGGGAGAGGGGAAGAGGACGGGGAGGCGGGAGGGAAACATGTTGGAGGAGGGGGGAGGGGATGTGGGGAAGGGGCAGGGGGTGGAGATCAGGGATGGGGAGCTGGAGGAGGACAAGCAGGGGGGGGGAGGACAAGCGGGGGGATGGAGGACAGGTGCCTACTTGCAGGCGTGAACCCAACTTCCCTCGACTCTCGCTCCAGCTCACGCACGGTCAACGACGCCAGAGGATTCTGGTCATCGGAGGCCAGGTCGGGGGCGAAATCGTTATTTCATCCGGGGGGCTGGCGTTGGCCCCCGAGTTGGGATTGAATCCCACATCAGACGGCTCCAATCTACCCGCGGGGACGCAAGAGCCAGATGCAGGGTCCACGTCCAAGGACACCGATTTAGCATGCGTGGGAACTCCGGAACTTGTTCAGAACATGGCTGTCCTATTCGATTAGCTACGACATGGCTAGCTACAGGCACGTGTCGGAAATCATATTCGTCGGCACGCGGATCCTCCTCAGGATCAATTGCAGCGGGATTGAGTGATCCGAGCAAAGCGTCGGTCCAGGGATTCCGGGAGTGGTCAAGACCAGGATGTTCAGAAATCGCATCGCTCACAGCATCACACTCGATCTGATTGTCGGCCTTGAGTTGATCACCGAAGTTGTACTCAACTGCAGGCTTTTTTCTTTCATTGTTTTCCTGGCAGGTACGGGATGACTAAACCCTCCTGTGGTAGCGCACGACGCCCCGCAACAGAAGGCAAAGCTCTCGGTACTTCCAGAAGGCGAGTGATGAGTTGGGCCCCTGTTGCCCGCAACTGAAACAACATGCCGATGCGTGGCCTCCACGGAACACCCTGAAAACCACGAGCAGCGGTGTGCCCGTACGGCCTGGCTGTTGCATTTTAGATGGCGTAATCGATGTTGGAGTTTTCCTTTCCTTTCCCGCGTCGCACGTGGCCGACACATCGGCGTGCAGGATGGACGGCTGCCCGCGCAGCTTGGCGGAAATAATGAGTTCTTCATGATGTGAGCTTAATGTTGAAGTCTTCCACAGCGGGCTACGGGAGCCAGAACGAGTTCACCATGCCCCCGAGATTATCGAAACGAGAAATGATGATTGCAAACCATCCTTGCAGACCGTAGGCGATAGCTATGATCAGGCGGTAGCCTTTCATGTGGATCATGACTGCCTTGAACCCGTCGAGGCTAGACTGACCAGCTGTCCGAAACCTCATCGCCGTCGAACGAGGGAACGCTGCTGCTTGGCTATGCACCACTCGCCTCCCTTGTTAGGGCAGCCATGCATGGCGTGCGACACCTGCTTACCCCTCGATCTCGCATGATTGGCAATGACGTAGCCTCTTCTGACCTTCTTGTCCCATGGCTTGAACGGGGAGTCGCACGCATGATTCTCCCAAATCCTGATGAAATCGTAATTCTGCGACTTCAGGAACCTATAGCCGTATCACTCATGGAATCGACAATCGAAAAGAAGACTGATGAAAGCTGACCCCCTGCCTGCTCCACAACAGGGTCACATGCACGTTCACCTGCAGGTGCGCCACCAACTGATGCACCTGCAAACGTGGAGGAACCAAGTCGCAGTTCCTCGTCACCGCTGTCGGCGTCGGGCTTGGGCTTCCCCTTGCCGTTGTGGTTGCTCTCGCACTTGCCCTTGCCCGTGGACCTGCCCTTGGCCGCGAGAGCCTTGGCCGCTGCAGCCCGCTGCGCCTGGAACCTCGCCTGGGAGATCCTGGCTGCTTCCCGGGTCAGCTGCTCGCCAGCTGCGTCGGCAGACTGCTGACTCGCCTCGTCGCCGCCGCCGCGCGCAGCCGCTGCTGCGCCGCCGGTGGCGTCAAGCGCGGCCGCCTCAGCCGCCGCCGCGTCGCCCTCGGCAGCGCCTCCTTTGGCGACCCTGCGCTTTGTGGTCCGCCACCTCATTGCGCATGGTCTTGGCCTTCTCGAGCATCACGGAGCTCTCTGACTCCTTGGCGCCGAGCTTCTGCTGCACGTTCTGCGCTCATTGCGCTTGAGCTCCTTGCGCTCGGCCTCCTCGCACTCGAGCTCGTCTAAGGCCGAGAAGTGGTCCTCCTCCCATGCTTCGTGCTCGGTGCAGCTGCGGTCGCTGCGTCGCTGCCGCCCTCGTCGCGAGCCGTTGTGGTGGTGGCAGCTCGCTTGGCACGTTCGGCTGCTTCAGCGAGCGCTCGAGACGCCACCCTCGACTTCTCCTCCTGCGACTTTCAGACTACTCCAGATTTCGTAATAAAAGGGAGGGGGTCACAATCCTCCCAGACCACAAGTTTTAGACCCCCCCAGACCATCCATGAAAGGGAGGCACTTTGCCCAGACCCCCCCTAACCCTCCAAGACAGCTCAAATTAGACCCCCCCCCCGAATGTGACCCCCCCACTTTGTCATGGAATCCAGAGTACCTTGCAACCGAACTACTGCAGCTGCAGCCGGACTATGTTTATGCTCAGCATCTTTCCGATCTCTCGCTGTGCGCTGCATTGCATCCGCCGGCGTTGCGACCGTGGCCTGGGCCAGCTCCGCCTGTGACGCTGCCTTGGGCACATGGGCTTCGTGGTCTGCTGCTCTAACTTTTTCAACACCTCGAAGTCCGACGTTGGCTTGGAAGCCTTGGAGGACCCGTCGAGCTGACCACTCTGGTCCTTCAGGCCCTTGCCCTTGCCTGACTTGGGAAAATGCAACTTGACTTTTTTGGAGTAATGGAGACATTCGCCGCGGTTGGTGATGAGCCGATCTATCCTCTCATGGTGTCTGCACGCAACACGCGTCGACCAAATACGAGTGGGCGCCATTTTGCACTCGATCCTTTCCGCCTGTGCGAGTCAACACTTGCAGCAAGCCATGGGCCCGAGACGTGGTCCCACAAGCCCCGCGCGGAGGTACAGCACGGCGGGCGCGCTGCCAATATGGTCTGAGCCCAAGTTGCTTGAGTGGAGGAGGAGGAGGAGGAGGAGGAGGAGGAGGAGGAGGAGGAGGAGGAGGAGGATGGGGGGGTGGGACGGACGCACGGAGGGCTCGACAGAAGGAGGGATATTGCAAGGGAGAAATCGATGGCTGGGTGGAGAGCGAGGGCGGGGAGGCAGGAGTGTGGAGATGAAGGGAGAGGGAGAGTGGAGTGAAGGAGGGGGGGAGGAGTGATGGAGGGAGGGCTGGATGAGGAGGACGAGGAGGAAGAAGACGGGGATGGGGGGAGGACATCATCGATGGGAAGATGTGAAGAGGTTAGGCAGGCCATCTTCCTGCTTCTCTTCTGCCGCTCTGTAGATGCACTGTCTGCTGAACCTACGCACTCTCCTCCACTGTCCCCCCCCCCTCCCCCCCCCAGGTCGCGAGCGCAGATCGCAGATTCGCGCGTGACGGTTGACGGTGTGGCGGGGAGTTTGTGCCGTGGAACGAATATTTTCCCAATTCCCCCCCCCCCCACTTCGCGGAGAAGGCGCAGCACGGGCGCGACATATTCGTCCTCAAGAGCCGGAGGAATGACTCGGAGGCGCGAGAGAGACCTTCCGAGGAGGGGGATGAAGAAGAACCGAGAAGGAGGAGAGAAGCAGAGGAAGTGATGAGTGGCAGCGATGAGAGGGACGGGGAAGCAAACGAGGCGTGGGGAGGATCAGGAAGGCGAGGAGGAGGGGGAAGGAGTATACATAGAATTGGAGCGACGGGGAAGACGAGAGGAGTGGAGGGGGAAGAGGAAGACGGACCATGCTCATGAGTGGCGTGGGAGTTGGACGAGGATGAAGAGGTTGATTGGGAGGATGAGTAGGGGCAGGAGCAGCAGCAGCAGGAGCCGGAGGAGCAGGAGTGGGAAGACGAGCAGCAGTGGGAGACGCACCAGAAGGATCATCAGGAGGACCCCCTCTGCGTTCGCAAGGTGAAGTTCCAGCCCTTCTCCTGCCCATCCTTCCCCTCCTTCAGTCCCTCCTCTCTATCTTTTTTCTCTGTCCACTGCTCGCTGTCCTCTCCTCGTGCTCCTGTCCTCGTCGTAGGTATCCCTCATACCTCGTCCCTGCTCGGCGTCGCACCACGGGACGTCTTGTCAGGGTGGTCCATCTGTATCTCTTGAGACGTTGCCATGAGATTAGATCGTAAAGCTTGATGCTATTTAGCGTGGACCAGCAGCATGGGGTTGTCGCACCACCCGTGTGCAATACGTACGTTGCACGCGTTGGCATGCTTTTTGTGCGTGGTGCAATCTTATATATATATATATGTGCATATCTATATGTTTATATACACACATGTTGTCAGCCATGCGGTGAAAGCTGTTTGGTGGAACCTGTTTGGTGACATCTATGTGGCGACAACTGTGGGATGAAAGCTATGCGATGCAATATGAGGGGTGAGGTTGTGTGATGCAAGCGCTCAGATGCAACATCTGTGGTGCAAGCCATGCACTGCACGATTCGTGGTGCTCTGTATGTCCGATGCGAGCTCCGTGGGGCAAGCTGTGCGCTGCACGCTGCTCGGTGCGAGCACTGCGCTGCAAGCTTTTTGCCATGGCACCCATGTGCTGCAAGCTCCGTGCCCCGCGAGGCGCCCACTGGGCAACAAAAAACCTCGGCAGACCCAGCCAGCGCACGCGGCGCCCACGAGGCGCCCGCGGCCGGCGCACGGGGCGCCCACGAGGGCGCCCACGGCCGCCCCGCGGGCGGAGCCCCGGCGGGCCCAGCCGATGCCCGGAACGCGCCCGCGAGGCGCCCGCGGCCGCCCTCCCTGCAAGACAGGCAGCGTCCGGCGCGCCCGCGAGGGCCCACGGCCGCACGGCGGCGAGTCCTCGGCGCACCCAGCCGAGCATCCACGATCACGTGCTGCCAGCATCGGGCCCGAGCCGTGAGCTCTTGCAGTCTGGGTGTGGGAGCTATGCTGTGCCTGCTGCGTGGTGCGAGCTGTGCGCGACGCAAGCATCGCGGCGCAATCATGGTGTGGAGTGGTGCTGTGTTTGTGGTGTGAGCAACGCGGTGTACGCAAGGCGGTGCAAGATGTGTCCGGTGCAATCGATGTGGCGCAAGCTATGTGGTGTCTGCTTCGTGGGGGGAGCTGTGCGGTGCAAGGCGTGCAACGCAAGCTCCGAGGTGTGAGCACAGTGCTTTGAAGCTATGCCTCGCAAGCAGTGTGGCGCAAACCATGCCGTGAAGGCAGGCACCGCGAGGCGCCCACCGGGCGCCCACCAGGCGAGGCCCCGGCAGACTCAGCGCACGCCACGCGACCCCCACGAGTCGCCCACGGCCGCCCGCCAGACGACACCTCGGCAGATATCCACTCAGCCAGCGCACGGGGGGCGGGGGGGGCCCACGAGGCGACCACGCCCGCCCACCAGGGGAAACCCAGAGCACCCCTCCAATGACCCATCGGGTGTTGAAGGCAGGTCTTTTTTCGGGGGGACTCCCAGGTTCCACTCTGCTTTGGGCTCCCGCCTACTTCAATGATCGAGTGGCTTCATCTTTTCCCTCCTCCCAAGGGGGCAGGCGGACACCCGATCTGCTTTCAACGCCTTCCTACTTCATGTTTCTACCTGCTTATTCCGACCGATGGGTACTTACCAACACATGTAAGAACCTCTAAGTGCAAGCGCTGCCTGGGAAGTGTTCCCAGCAGTGAAAGCAGGAATTGATTTCTTGACGGGGCACCGTGTCCGCTACATCTGGATGGAGGGCGAGTTTCCACGAATGTTCATTATTTTCATTTTCGTAGCATGGTCGTTGCGTTCATAAGCCTTTCACGCTGCATGGGCCTCGCAATGCAGGACCTTTCAAGTCTTACCTTTCCAACGAATGGTCGAAGGATATTCCTGTATTGGCTTCTGAGGAGGGAACCGGGGACGGGAGGGCGTTTTGCAGCATCAATGTTACGTGTGTGGTGGGGGTATTCTGTTTTCCCCTTCGCACACGCGACCCCCGGAAACACTTGCAATGTTGAAATTCCCCAGCGTATCAGACAACAGGAGAAATTCAAAGCATCTTGAAGAACCTGGTGCAGCTCTTCATCTTTCCCCTTGTCGGCCCACCTGGACACCCCCGGACACCTCGATTGAGTACGAGGGAAAGCGTTCCCCGAACAACCAGAGCCCACTCCATCTCCTCCCCCTCGCTCATCCCCCCCCCCCCCCGCGAAGATCGGGCCGGACGAAAGGGGGGGACTGGGAAAGGGGGGGTTACGAAGAAATCTGCTGCATGCAGCTGGTTTCGGCCCCGCCGCCGGGCCCATTCCTCGATACATGGGCGCCTCCCGGCGCCGGGAGGCGCCTGGAAAACCAGCCGCGCGAGCTGCTTCTCAAGCCCCCCCCCCGTGAGGTGGGGGACCTCGTCAGCTTCGCCGTGGAGCTGGGCGACAAGGGCCTGGCGCAGGCCTCGCCTCGGGCCTCCCGCCTCGCCCTGGCCTCGCGTGCGCTGCGGGAGACGATGCCGGCAGTGGCGGGGGGCAGCGGCGGCAGCGGCGGGCTCCCTGCGGGATGACGCCACCGCGAGGGGAACGAACAGCGACGTAACGTTCAAGGGAGGGAGAACCACCCGGACCGGACGATTGGCGTTTACTGAACGGTTCTGGGCGCCTAATTACTAGACAGCCCAGACTTGCTCGATTCCTTCTTTGGGCGCGCTTACTCAACGACTTCGCGTGTCGGGGTGGTTCTGATGGGGGTGGATTTGTTACCTCTGAACATGAAAACTCGGAGGTCCGCGCGGATTTCTCGGATCCGCGCTGGAGCCCCCCAGCGGCGCCTCTGGCGCCGCCCCTGGCGCGCTCCGCGCGCCAAGGAGGGGGGGTCCAACGCCGATCCGAGAAATCCGCGCGGACCTCCGACTTGTTATGGTTGTGTCGTTGCTTTTTTCCCTACCCGCGCCCGCGTCGTCTTCCAGAGACCTATCGCTCCAGAGCGTTCCGGAGCGCTCTCAGAGCGGTCCGGAACGCTCTGGAGCGGCCGCGGCGCCCAATACATCCTCCAAGCCCGCCGATTCGCAAAGATTTCGAGTTATCCCGATCCGATTTTGTCCCGATCTTCGCGTCGTTTTAGAGGCCTGGTTGGGCCTCTTGGGCGGAGGGCTTCTTGGGGCTCCCAGGGGCCTTTTCAGGGCTCATGCGGGGGCGCTACGGGGGCGCACTTTTGGGGGGCCCCTCTTAGGGCCGCCTCGGGAGTGTATTGGGCCAGTCTCGGGGGTCGATTTGTCAGAGACCCGAATCATCAGGGGTAACTCGGGTCAGGGCTAACTCGGGTTCGTTTTTCGGGAATCCAAACCCGAGTTACCCCGGGCCCGAGTTACCCCAGATAACTCGGGCGCCCAAATTTGGCCGTCTTGGGCCAGTCTTGGGGACTTCCTGGGCCGTCTCGGGTGCTCTGGTTCTGTTGGTCGGTTACACGCGGAAGGACCACACAAGGGATCCTGACGGTGCTGCCTTCTTTGGCTGGCCCTTAATGCAGGGCCTCCAAGTGGGCCCACGAGACTCCCAGGAGCGGCGAAGTTGTCCCCGAGAGGGTTCTAGCGGGCTCTGATGTGTGTCAACGCTGGCCAAAGTGATCCCCGTGCGGCGGCGGGGTGCCCCCTCCCCTGGGACCCCCTCCCGCCGCCACCACCCGGGATCCCCCTTTGGCTGGGAAGGAATCAGTGAGAAGGGGGACCCAGGCAGGGCGGTTAGCCGCAGGGAACGGGGAACATGTTCGAACGAATAAACTGCCTCGCGCACGCCGAGAGGGTCGGCAAACGGATCATAGCACAGTCTCTTAGTCATGTTGGAAAGGGCAGCGTGGTTGAAAAGTACACAAGGGCATGGACATACATGCGTATATGGATACATCCGTGTGACGAGCGAGAGAGAGAGAGAGAGACAACTAAAAAACAGTAGAGAGGGATATACATATGTTCATATCGATAGCAGTCTGTGTACAAATACATAGAGGACCGACGAGAGAGAGGGGGAGAGAGAAATAGAGGGAGAGCTGGAGAGAGAGAGAGAGAGAGAGAGGGACAGGGAGATGGAGGGACACACACGTAGCCCCCCGCAGATGCGGATAAGAGTGAGGGGGCCTTGGGAACCGGCAGTTTGCGAGACTCTGGAGAAGCCCGCCGCAGGCGCCAAAGTTTCACAAATTATACAAAGAGCCCGCCGCAGGCGTCAAGTTCTTCCGTTAAGCCAATGTGGGTCGGTTGCCGGTGGGTCGCAAAGTGGTCGCAAAGTGGTCGCGGGTGGGTCGGTGTTGGGTCGCGGGCGGGTCGCGGGTGCAGGGCAGAACATCTACCCCATAATGCTCACCCCGACAAGCGAATCCGTTTAGTAAACGCACACAAGGAATGAAGCGAACAGGGCAAGGCTGTTTAGTCAACGCCCAGGGTTTTAAACGTGAATTGTCGGGTGCGGGTGGTTTCTCCTCCCTTGAGGGTGGGTCGCGGGCGGGTCGCGGGGTAGGTCGCGGGTGGGTTGCGGGTTGGGTCGCCAGCGAGTCGCGGGTCGCGGGGTGGGTCGCGGGGTGGGTCGCGAGTGGGTCGCGGGTGGGACGACGACAACAAACAACAATAACAACAACAGCAGCAACAACAACAATCATTCTAAGACTGTTCGCTCTTACTTCCCCGCGTGTCATTCGCCCTCGATGCCCGCCCTTTCTGTCTTCGATCACACCTCCTTTGGGGGGAGTGATCCTCTTTGGCGGCGGGCTTAGACAGGCGGGCAAACCTGAACGGGCGGACAATTTTTCGTGGGCGTACATGTGCACGCCATTGGAATGTGTGTGGGCCCTGCAAAAAGAGGAGGGGGATAACTAGGGAGAGGTGGGGGAAGGGAGGGGGAGGGACGAAGGAAGAGGGAACACGCCAGGAGAAAAGAAGCAACGAGGGGGGCGGTTGAGTAGAGGCATCTATAGAGAGAGAGAGAGACAACACAAAACAATACCTATAAGAGAAGCAGAGCAAGAGAGAGAGGGGGGGGGGGAGAGAGAGAGAGAGAGAGAGGAAACACACAAAACATAAAGAGGGAGGGAGGAGGCAGGAGAGGGGAGGGAGAAGGGAGGAGGGAGAGAAGGGAGAGGGGATGGGGCAGACAGGCACATGGATGAGGGAAGAGGGGAATGAGAGAGAAGGGAGGACAGGAGGGAGGCGGGAGGAGGGAGAGGGGGGAGGAGCAGGAAGGTAAGAACGTGAACGTAAGACTGAAGGAAGTCTCGGGCGGGAGCCCACGACGGGCGGGCGATCCCCTGACGGGCGGGTCGGGCGGGTGGGACATTCAAGCGGGATGCCTGAGTATGGCGAGAGCGCGATGACTGAGTAAATTGTAACGGCGTCCTTGGCGCAGCGTGTTTCCTGAGCGTCGAAAGCGCGATTTTTGAATAAATGGCATGGAAATCGCAGGCGATAGCGCAACTCCTGAAAAAATGTAAAGGGCTCTCTTGCGGGAGCGGGGGTCTTGATTAGATTGCGAGGAAGTTTAGATTCAATTGCGAGGAAGTCTCAAGCGGGAGCGCCGTTTTTCAGTAACTTATGAGGAAGTCTCATATGGGAGGCGGGGTCCTGACCGAATTGCGAGGAGGTCACAGGCGGGAGCACCGATCCTGTGTAAATTGTGAGGAAGTCTCAGGAGCGGGGGTCCTGAATCAATTTGGAGGAAATCTCAGGCGGGAGCCGTTGTTGTTCTCATCCGGGGGGCCAGGGGCCCAGTTTGAGCACCAAGACTTCCCCTGTCAAACAACAGAGTGCGAGCGTCGAGGGGCATTTTTGATTGAGAAAAACAAGTTGTACCGGTGAGGAGGGATCAGCAATACTTATTCATCAGGAACGAGAGTTCAACAACAACGCAACAAGTAGAATTGTTGACGCTTCGCGAATCCCCACCAGACCATCCAGAAACGATACCCAGAGGAATTGCCTCGATCAGGGAAGTGGGCAGCACACAGAGGAAGCCATTCTGAAACATCTTGGGGTATCGTGAGCCATCTTGGAGATCATGTTGGGCTCTCCCAGGCACTTTTGGAACCGTCTTAATCAGTGCCCCCCCCAATAGGCCAACATGTGGCTAAAACCTTCGTAGAATCAATGCTTTGGCATTCTCGCCGGGGCCTCTCGGAGCATCTTGGGTGCATCTGGGGGGTCTCTTGGGGCCTCTTGGGGAACTCTTGGGGGCCTCCTGGGGGCCTCTTGGGGGCCTCTTGGGCCATCTTGGGGCCATCTTGGGACCTCTGGGGGCCTCCTGGGCGCTTCTTGGGGCCATCTAGGAGGAAATCGGTCAAAGAAGAGGGGAGCTTCAATTAGGGTTGCCTCCCCAGGAGGCCAATATGGAGCCAAAGCCCTAGTAACATCAATGAATTTGGTTTCCTCGCCGAGGCCGTTTTGGACGCGCTGACGCCTCCCCGCCCCCCCCGTCAAGGTCCATGGGGAGAGGGTACGGGGGAGGGGTAGACCCTTCCCCAAGGGGAAGGGGGAGGGGTGGAAGAGAAAACGCCCCAAACCACCGACGTCCAGAAAGCTGTTCCCACCACGAATGTTTCATTCAGCCACGCACCCAGGGACAATGAATGACCGTCCGGCCCCCTTCAGTTTCATCTCTCTCGCTCTACACAAATGTATATATACATATATATATACATATATATATATATATACATATATACATGTGTATATATACATGTATAGTTCTAATAAGTAGCGAGAGAATAGAGCGAGAGAGGGATGATAGCGAGAGTGAGAGAGAGAGAGAGACCGAGCGATAGAGAGAGAGAGAGAACGAGAGACCGCCATCTTTGGAGGACGAAGCACAATATAGTACGCAGCCCCCCGCAGATGCGGACAAGAGGGGCGGTGGGGACGTCGGCAGTTTGCGAGACTCTGGAGAAGCCCGCCGCAGGCGCCAAAGTGTCACAACTTATACCATGAGCCCGCCGCAGGCGCCATGTTTTCCCGTTGAACGAATGTGGGTAGGTTGCGGTGGGGTCGCAAAGTGGTCGCGGGTGGGTCGTTGTTGGGTCGCGGGCTGGTCGCGGGTGTAGAGGGCAGGAAATCCAATCCATCCATTCTCACCCCGACCAGCGAAGCCGTTTAGTAAACGCACACAAGGAAGGAATCGAACAGGGTAAGGCTGTCTAGTCAACGCCCAGGGTCTGTTAGTAAACGTCAAGTGTCGGGTCCGGGTGGTTTTTCCTCCCTTGAGGGTGTGTCGCGGGTGGGGTCGCGGGTGGGTCGCGGGGTGGGTCGAGGGAGGGTCGCGGGGTGGGTCGCGGGTGGGTCGCGGGTGGGTCGCGGGCGGGGCGCAGGGTGGGTGGCGGGCGGGACGCGGGGTGGGTGGCGGGTTAGTCGCGGGTTGGGTCGCCGGTGGGTCGCGGGTGGGTCGCGTGGTGGGTCGCGGGGTGGGTCGCGGGTGGGACGACGACAACAGACAACAGACAACAACAACAGCAACAACAACAACAACAACGACAGCAGCAACAACAACAACAACAACGACGACAACAACAACGACAACAATGCAACAACAATGCAACAACAATGCAACAACAATGTAACAAGCAGAACTCTTACCACGAACTCTTCATTCAGCAACGCACCCACGGACAATGAATGATCGTTCGGCCCCCCCCCCAGTCTGATGTGTGATCGGGCGTGCTTGCGCGCTCTTGCATCTCGACGTGGCATGTGAGGTTTGCTCTGCACGCGTGTGTGTGTGTGTGTGTGCGTGTGTGTGTGTGTGTGTGTGTGTGTGTGTGTGTGTGTGTGTGTGTGTGCGTGTGTGTGTGCGTGTGTGCGTGTGTGCGCGTGTGCTCGCTTCTAGCCTTTTGGGCTCAGGCGCCCGTCGTTTAGGGCGGGCCTTCGCCGAGGGAATGAGGTGCACAGCTCCGCTCATCCTCGGGGACTCGAAGGCACACGCCGATGGGGCTCCGGGAGGGGGGGTGTATCACGAGGATGAGGAGGGAGGGCGGGCAGGAGGGGGAGGGCGAGGAGGATGAGGAGGAAGAGGACGACGACGACGAGAGATAGCAGGGAGGAGATGGATCAATGGAGTGGAAGGGGAAGCTGTGTGTGTGCGGCGGGAGAGGAGGGTGGAGACTGTGGAGCTGCACTGGCGACGTGTGCCTTCTGGCCCCGTTCCAGCTCGGGCCAGTTCCGTGGCAGTTCGCCCCCATGCAACCCATAGTTTCTGCGGGAGCGCGGTGCCATGTCCGCGAGCGGGCCGCCCTTGTCCTGCCGGCCATGCCGTGGCAGCCCTCGCCCAGGCCAGCAAGAGAAATGAGGAGGAGAGGGCGAAGAGGGGAGGGGGAAGCATAAAGAGGGCGGGTGGAGGAGGGTCTTGAAGGAGGGGGCCTGCGGAACACATGAGAAATAGAGGGGGTTAGGATGGATGAGAAGGAGAAGAGCGTGGAGGAGGAGGAGGATGAAGGGGCATAGGATAATCACACATGGAGCGTAACACGAGGGAGGAGTGGAGGAGTGGAAGAGGAGAAAGAGATGGGAAAATGGGGAAATGTTAGGAGGAGGATGGGGAAGAAGACGGTGGACCAGGGCAAGTCCATCACACACGAGTGATGTTGCCGTGAAGCATGCCTTACAAAGCTCCATCCTCATAGCAGACACAAGTACTAACACTACTGTGAGCACAGTCGGGTCCCAAGGCAATTTTCCACGGGTGCTCATTGGCTCCAGGTTTTGCTGCGCACAGAAACTGCATCCGACCTCACACCTATGCAACCGACAGCGAAGTTGCGAAGGGAGTGCGCTCCACCAGTGCCGATGGTTGAATGTTGAAACACGAAAACGACCGCTGCTCTTCAGTGAGAGCCAACTATTGAGAGGGGGCCGATCTCAGTCTCCCTGGGTACCTCTTGGAACCCGTAAGTTCCACGGCAATAGAATTCATAGTGTCATGCGCTGGGGAACGATATTGAAGACTAGCCGCACTCCACCCGTGCAACTGCTAGAAACATGCTGGAGGGTATTCGGCGAGAGCCATGTTTTGAACCGACTGATGCTCCACCCGCATGACAGTTGGCAAACATGTGATGGAGTTCCAGGCGACTGCCAGATATGTAATGTCATGTTGCTTCTATTCAGAACCAATTCGGCTCAAGTTGTCAGCTGATTTGTTGATCCTGCCCGTATATATATATATATACATATATATATGTATGTATATATATATATACATATATATATATATAAATATACATTCGCAGCGCTGCCCAACGCTTTCGGCGAAAAGGCCCGTTCCGCGTCCCTGCTGATCGCTCGCGCTCTTGCAGCTATCGCCGCTTTGTCGGTGGGTTCCGTCGTGTTGTGTTTCGTCGGCGCCTCTTCACCAGCCCCGGCGGTCTCCGGACCACCCAGCGCGCGCCCGCCGTGGAGATGCATGTCTTCGGAGAGCCGGTGACGACCGCGCCCCCGCCGCCGCCCGTTGGAAATCTCAGTCGGATGCCGCGAGCAGCAGCACGTACATCGTCATAATGACCATCATGTTCTTCGGTTCGGCTCTCGCGAACGGCAGCGACTTATTCGGGCCGTGGTGATCTGGAGGGTGCCAGCGAGCCGACTGAGGGTGAAGCTGGGGGGCGGGTTGGGGTGGTTCTTCGACAGTGCGTTATCCAGTGTTGCTTGCGTCCACCTTTTGGCCCTGCCCTTGCAATCGGCGCACATGCGGGTTGCCTTCGGAGCGATATGGCTTGGGCATAAAATCGCGTGTCTTTGCGACACATCATCGCGCCCTCATAACAAGCATGAGCATTTTAACATCCATGTTGGCCGTAGCCCTTCGCAGGCCCGAAAGCATAAGGATACCGCACCTAATCCTTGGAGTTTCCGCTCGCTGCCGCCCGTTTTGGGCACTCGGGTTGTAGCGCGGAGCTGTGGTACTACGAGCACCACGGACACAGGCTTCCAGACTGACGAGCAGGGCTGGACCTGGCTCGTGGTGTCCACGAACATTGAGAAGAGCTGGAAGCGCATTGTGAAAAAAAGGCCTCATCGTGCAGACCAGGTTGCGAGGGTTCCGGCACGGACTCGGCCAGCACTTGCAAAGACGAAACAGCGAGGTCGGGTACGCGATGACGACTCCCGAGGAGATACTACGTCGGATTGAGCAGCTGGATATCAACAGCGCAGAGCTGATACGCGAGGCACGGGAAGCCAGAGAGCGAACATATCGGCTACAAGCGGAAGCGGTTCGCGCCTGTGAAGGACTTGCCGCCGGCGTGGGAGTTGCGGCGGGAGCCGCGGCAACGGCGGCGGCAACGGCCGACGTCGAGAAGAGCACGCCATTCGAGACGAAGACTACGAAAAATCTCGACAGGTACGTCGGGAAGCAAGAGTCGTGGTCCGACTGGTGCTTCCTCTTCAGGAGGTTCGTGGCCTCCCAGGACGAACGCACTATCGAGCTGATGGACAGGTCGGTCACGTCGGACGAGGAGATAGTCATGGGCATATCGTTTGCCGACGAGAAGGTCTGAGACGACAGGATATCGCGGACTGTTTTGCTGACGGATAGCATGACCATGAAGCCTCGTGGGTTCCAGCAAATCAAAAATAGCATGTCGTCGAATGGCTTCGAGGCGTGGAGTCAATTCATCTGTCAGTACAAACCGAGAATTCGTGGACGACAGGGCGCGCTGCTGAACCAGCTTTTGAATGCGACGTTCAAGTCAGGGGGCATGCCACCAAGAAGCTATCGAAACGTGGGTGCGAGTAGATACGGAGTACGCGGAGCAACCACAGGACGTCTTGCCAGAGCATCAAGGCGAGCGCGCTTGTCCAGGGCCAGAAGGATGAAGTTCTGAATTCCAATTTGGCGCCGAACTCCAGCAGGCTAGTTCGGTACCGCGACATGCTCACTGTGGTCATGGATTACATTGTTATCCAGCGGATGCGGCACCGAGATGATGACCAGGTCAAGCCGATGGACGTTGACACAGTTCGCCCGTGGCACAGAGGAGGCAAGCCACGAGATGGCTAGGGGCAAGACGGCAAGGGCAAGGGCAAAGACGGCAAAGGCAAGTCTAAAGGCGGTAAACCCAAGGACGACAAAGGGAATCACAAGAGCGACAAGAGCAAGTGGTGCGATTGGCGCAAGATCGCAGGCCACGCGACGGAGACGCGCAGGAAGAAGCGCAGGCGCGACCATCGGATGACACAGCCGCGCAGCAAAACGAACGCTCCTATTCCTCAGCAGCAGCGGTGCCCTCGCATTGCCGCGGCGACAGGTCCAAGCGCACACAGCGCAGTTCGCAGTCTTGGCCCGGGCGACTTTGCCTCGATGGTGAACGCCGTTCCCGTGTCGACGCTGGCCCAACACCGCCTAGACATGGCGAGGCGCCGCGCGCAGTCCTCAGGTGGGGCGGCTCCGGCCTCAACGCCCCCGACGGCGATTGCAGCGACGCAGCTGGAGCAGCGCGAGACTAGGAGCGTCGCCGTTGGAGCGGATCGAGTTCGCCCGTGGCCGGGCACGGACGAGGAGGAAATCGTCTACATCAGCATGCTGGCCTCGGCCAGTGACGGCGCCCACGAGGACGACAGCTGCGATTGCCCCATGATCGACAGCGGGGCCGGCATCGCCGCGCGCCCGCCGTCCTCTGCGGAGACAGGGCCGGCGGGCCCAGGGCGATGGGCCGAGCCCGAGAAGCTACCGCCGTTAGAGGCCGCCGCTGGCCAGGAGATCACGCGCGATGGCGCCTGCGAAGTCAGCTTCATCAAGAGGGCGAATCATGGGGCTCAGGTTCCAGGTGGCAGACGTGGAGTGCCCGATCGTCGCGCGGCAGGATTTGCTGGGGGCGGACTTTGCGTCGAGGTGCAGCGTCTATGCGAGCGTGCCGGGGGCGCCCAGTGGGGTGGGAGACTGTTCCCGCTGAACTTGCAGGGCCGCGTCTGTCTGGCACTTACAGGTGAAACGCGCGGGGTCGCGCCGATCAGGCAGCCGGCTGCAGTTCGCCCGCTGCCCGTCCATCGAAAAGGACGCGACCCTGAAGAAGCTGGGGGCGCTGTTCAGGGGGCAGCTGGAGGAGGGGCGGCGAGACTATCAATATCGGCAGCGGCGGCAGCAATGCCGGCGCAGGAGAGGCTGGTCAGCGACCATTAGGAGATCGTCGCGCAGCGCAGGGGCGCGATCGAGTTGCGCGACAGTCCTGAAGGCCGAGCTGCACAGGGTGAAGGAGTGCCAGTCATGCCGCCGTTGGCCGAGAGACAGCTACACCGACTCACTCATTGGCCCTGCCGATCGCGGTGCAAGGCGTGCGCGGCAGGAGGAGGCCGCGAGGGGGTACGCCGCAGGATAGTCCAGGAGCGTGAGGCGCCGCCGGTCTGAATTGACGATTCGTTCCCTAGTGCGCGCGGCGCCGATTACGCAATGTCCCTGCATGCGTGCGTGGACTTCGAGTCAACGGCGATTCAGAGTGCCAGCGCGCTGGAGAAGGGCGCGGTCGACTTCGCCATTATGGTTCTAGAGCAGGCCCCCCAGTTCTGGGGCCGCAAGCGCGTGGTGATGTCGCGCGGCGGGGAGGGCGCGATCGCGGCGCAGGGCAGAGCCGTCGCCGCGGAGCCGTCATCCGCACCTTGGCGCACGCCGTCAACGCGCGCTACAAGGTGGAGTTGAAGCCCAGCGTCCCCATCTGCAACCTGGCTGTCAGAACGCGCCGGCTGGGCCCTCAAAAGGTTTACTGTGAGAGAAGACAGATTAACGCCGTATCGACGGCTCAAGGGAAGACGCCACCGCTGCCGCGCGTTAAGTCCGCGGACACCGCGATGTGCAAGTTGCCCGGCGGGGCAGGGGCATTTGGCTGGGCAAGGCCAACGTCGTCGACGAGCGCATGATCGGCGCGCCCAGCGGTTGGATCTCCTCGCGCTCTAGCGCGCGGAGGCCCGGCGAGAAGAGATGGAGCAGGCAGCTCTTCGGCCAGATCGCGCGGGCCCCCTTTGGCCCGAAGGCGACCCTCCTGGCGGCGGATCCCGTCTTGTGACCGAGGTATTCGACCAAGGCACTCTTCGCCCAGCTGGGCAGGGCGCCTGGCTGCCCTGCCTGCGACGAGACAGGGCCGTGCCACGCGGCCGAATTCAGAGCTCGCTTAGAGGCGCCGCCGGACGCGGCGAGCATCGCGAAGGGCCCGGCGCTTCAGGCTGGGTCTGGAGCCGAGGCTCCTCCACCAGCAAGGGCAGCGACCGGGAAGATGGGGCGGCCAGGCCGAGGCCGCGCAGTGAGCGGCCAGCGACGGCTAAGCTCCCCCTGGGCCAGCAGCAGCCGCAGCCTCAGCCGCGGCACCAGCGCGGCAAGCTCACGACGACGGAGCAGACGTCGCCCGAAGCTGAGGAGGAGAACGCCGGGATCATGGGCCAGGAGCCCATCGAGATCTCTGCGAGGCCGAACAACAAGTCTCAGCGAAGGAGGAGATCCCTGAAAGCAAGAAGGCGCTCACTATTCGAGGTGTGCCCGCGTTCGCCGCGCCGCCCATGATCTGCGCACTGGACCCGGGCAAGTATGCAGCCGAGGCCGTCAACGAGGAGGACTTGACGAACATCGAGGGGGCGATGTCTGGGCAGCTACTGCCAGCAGACATGGTGAAGGAAGGGCGCGCTCGGGAGCGCGCAAAGATGAAGGAGCACACCGTGTTCAAGAGGGTCTTCGCCCACGATGCCAAAGGATAGCTCGCGCGAGGCAAGTGGCCCCGGGACAGGGGGGCAGGGGCGGGCGCCGCGAGGCGCAGGTTCGTGGCCACGCAGGTCGCGCACCAGGTGCGCGATGACACGTTTGCAGGCGCGCCGCTGTTGAAGTTCGCGAGGCTCGCGGTGGCGATGGCGGCCAGGCTCAAGCGCGGCCAGGAGGTCTACCTGGTTTGCCTCTGGGACATCAGCAACGCTTGCTTCCCTGCCAGGGTGGGCGAGGACGTCTACGCGGCGCGGCTCGTCGGCGAGAACGACCCGAATGTGGCATGGCAGTTGCTGGAGGCGATGCGCGGCTCGAGTCGTGCGAGCCAGCTGTTTCAGCACATGGTTTATAGGAACACTGGTCGCCAAGGGATTCATCGGGCTGCAGATGGCGGTCATGGCGCTACTGGTCTTCCACCTCGAGAAGGGCATCTACGCGGTGGCGCATGGTAACGACATCACGGCGGTGCCTACCCACGCCAACCTGAACTCGCTCAACGAAGTCCTGGAGGAGAAGTGCCAGGTTGAGAGGTCTCCTGTAATCGGACCCTCGCAGGGCGCAGGTGAGGCTACGTCCGGCAAGTTCTCGAAGCGGGCGGCGAGCTGGACGGGAGAAGACGTCCGCTGGAAGAGCGACGCCAAGCGCGCAGTGATTGTGGTGGAAGTGCATCGGAAGCCGGCGGCGACGAGAGAGATCTCGCCAGCGTCGAGGAACATTGGGAAGGACGTGCCGACGGCGCTGGGCATCCTGAGCCACAACCCGAAGAAGGTTTTCAAGACTGCAGCGCCGACGGTGCTCTACTTGGCTGCAGATAGGCCAGGCATCCAGTTCTCGACGAGCTGGATCATGCGAGGCATGCAGGAGCCGATGGAGATCCACGAGCTGGAGCTCAAGAGCTTGGCCACGCACTTGGCGACCTATCCACACATGACCTGGCACTTCGAGTACCAAGGGATGCCGACGGAGATCACGATCGCGACCGACTCCGATAGGGCTGGAGATGAAGTGGCGAGGCGAAGCCGTTCAGGCGGTTTCGAGTGCGTGGGCACGGCATGCGTCCTAGGCTGGGCAACAGGCGTCGAGAGCACTTGGCATTGGAGAAGCCGAGCACTGGCGACAGCACGGGGGCGATCGAGATTTGCTCGAGGCTCGGCGTCGGTTGCTTCACGCACCTGGGCGCGAGGTATCTGCTGCCGCAGGAAAAGGTGGCGAGCGATGGGGGCGCGGACTAAGGGGGGTCCGACGAGCGAGAACGGGGCGGATTTCATGCTAAAGGCGCTGGATTCTACACGGCATCGCGAGTTGGTGAGGAGGCTTCTTGTTACCCTGCAGTCTACGAGGTTCTCAGCAGGACAAGGCAGCGATTCACGACGGCCATGGTGGAGCGAGACGGCGGCGACGCAGTGCGTCATCGCTCAAATGGTGCCGCATGCCGATGACGTGTGCGCGGTCGGCCCGGAGGCAAGCGATTATCTTACCAATTGCAGTGCGAAGCCGAGCGGTCTGCCTGCCGCTCTCGAGGAGGAGTGCGACACATCATCGCGCCCTTATGGTAAATATGAGCATATCAACATTTATATCGATCGTAGCCCCTCGCAGGCTCGGGAGCAAACAAATACCGCACGTAATCCTTGGAGCCTTTGCTCGCTGACGCCCGTTTGAGGCAGTCGGGGTCTTCCACCCTTAGAGGCGCCGGAGGTTCCGCGCATCAGATCTGTAGCATGTGAGGGGGTTCGAGGTGATGCAGATGATGGAAGCCACCCGACTTGCATCAACCCGTGCTTGCGTATAACCGTTTCAATATACAGGTCCACAGTGAGCGACGCGTTTGGGGCCCCTTAGCAACGCGCGCGGGTGTTCCACGAGGAAGAGCTTCAGAAGGAAGAGGGTCGGGGAGGATGGTCCATGCGAGGGAGGCTTAGGAGAGGGAGGAGGACGAGGAGGAGGAGAAGGAGGAGGACAACAGGGAATGATGAAAAAGAGCAGACGGAGGGTTGGGGAGGAGGGAGAGGGGCCAACAGTACAGAGTGAGTGGGCAGGAAAGGGGAGCAATAGGAGGGGGAGGGCAAGAAGAGGCTGGAAGGGAAGCAGGGGCAGCCCGAAGACGAGTGTCTTGCCAACGGTTGGGAGTGAGCCAGGCTACGCTCTGCACGCATATGTCTCCCAATCCTCTTGCGTTGGGTGCGCGTTCTGCAGACGCGATCAAATTCATGGTGGTCTTCGTACTCCGCCCGCGTACCTCCTCCTCTCTCCTCCTGCCTCCTCCGTCCCGCCTGCCCCTCACCTCTGCCTCGTACCTCCTGCCTACCTGTTGGGAACATTGTATATCGCATCTTTAGGATGCTGCCGACTGCGCAACCGTCGCCACTGTCGTGAGCTCCTGGGGGTCCTGCTGAGTGGCGTCCCCGGGTTTCCACTGACTTCGGTCTGTGGGATCTGCCATCAGCGCAACGGTCGCCATTTGCGTGGTTTCAGACGCTCAGCGGAGTGCTGCCTTACGCGGGTCCGTACTAGTCCTCGTTTTCCCTGGGAGTTGCCGACCGCACTACCGTCGCCACGTTGGTGAGCGTCCGGACGGTCCAGCGGAGTGGTGTTTCACGCGGGTCCAAACTCGACGACGCCACTTTCGTTGGGGGTTTTGAGCCGCGCACTTGTAAACGCTTTCGTGAACTCCGTGAGGTCCAGCGGGGTTGTGTCTTACGTGGATCCAAACTCAAGCTCGCTCTCCGTGGAAAAAGCGGCTGCAACTTGCGCAGCCTTTGCCACTTTCGTGGGTTCCTGGGAGGTCGAGCGGGGTGGTCTCTTTGTTCGCATCCACTCTACTTCTCGCCCCTCTTTGGGGGCTGCCACCCGCTGAAGTGTCGTCACCCCCGTGACCTCCTGGAAGGTCTGGGGGGGTGGCGTCTTACTCGGGCACAAACTAGACCTCGCCATCCCCGGGGGTTGCCATCAGAGCAGCTGGCATCAGTTCAGTGATGTCTTGGCGACCTCGGAGCTCTGTGGGATGCCAAGTGCGCAATTGCCGCCACGCTCGTGGGCTCCGTGGGGGGCTTCGCCTTCCCTTGGGGCTGCCAACCGCACAATTGTCGCCACTGCATGAGTTTCTGGAAGGTCCAGCGGTCCAGCGTGGTGGTGCTGCACGCGACTCGAAACTAAGATTCTCCCACCCTCGGAACTGCTAAGTGCGATGCCGTCGCCGCTTTCGGAAGCCCCTTGAAGGTCCAGCGGAATTGTGTCCAGCGCGGGTCCACTGCGCAGCCGCCCGCACTTCTGCGAGCTCCTGGTAGGTCCAGCGGAGTGGTGTCTTACGCGCATCTGAACCACACTTCGTTTTCCGAGGGGTCTGCGGAATTTTGCACGTGCGTGACGAGAGCAAAGTGCACGAGGGGCGACTCGCAGACATCACCGCTCGGAGTCTATCGGCCTCTTTGGATTGTAGTTAGGGTGAAAGGGGGAATGGTCAAATACCCCCAACAATTGTTGCACTTCCTGACCTCGTACGTTCTTTTCATCGTCGAGACCACGTGACACTGTGCAAAGAGCGCGCGTGGTGCAAGCTGCCTTGTCTGTCCGGGATCACCCCAGCCGCAGACATGCATCGATAGCGAATGGGACATGCCAAAACACGGGCCGTTTAGTGCACGGGGGACCCGGGGGAGGAGAAGGAGGAGGAGGAGGAGGAGGAGGAGGAGGAGGAGGAGGAGGAGGAGGAGGAGGAGGAGGAGGAGTTGGAGGAGGAGGGGGGAGGAGTTGGAGGAGGAGGAGGAGGAGGAGGTGGGAGAGGAGGAGGAGGGAGAGGAGGGGGCGGAAGAGGAGGGGGAGCAGCATGAGTGCATTCAGTGCACGTGAGCCCCAGGGGAGGGTTGGGTTGCGCGCTGCCGTGCGGCGCCTCCCCGACGCTCTCGCCTCTCCGAGGGGTGTGGGGCGTGTGCTGTCGTGCAGCCTCAAGTCGGGCGCGTCCCTCTGCAGGAGGAGTAGTCTGACATAGGCCAAACATAGTCTCTGGACGGTGTTTCGAACATTATTATCACGTTTGGAGCATGTTTTTACTACGTTTTATGTTTCGTCCTGCCCGACCTAACCCTACGGGTTGTGGGGATGCATGCTGCCACTCTGTTAGGGGAACGAAAAATGGTATAAGCATGAAAGCTCGGAGATCCGCGCGGATTTCTCGCATCGGCGCTGGACCCCCCTCCTTGGCGCGCGGAGCGCGCCAGGGGCGGCGCCGGAGGCGCCGCCGGAGGGCCCCAGCGCGGATCCGAGAAATCCGCGCGGACCTCGGAGTTTTTATGTTTATGTCATTTTTCGTGTCCCTAGCAGTACCCATCATGCTCCTACTGGCTCTTCCTTTGCACGATCGGGCTGGGACATGGCTGAGCTCGTGTCCGTAGCCCAGCTCAGAGAAGCTAGACCGAAGGTCAGGCCAAGCCTTTGAGGGAAAAATAACTTCAGCCATGTTGAACCCAAACGATCCCCCCGTTTGCCACACATACCCGTTTGCCTGGCACTCCAGCTGCAGTCAACAATCCTAATAAGGACGCGCGGTAAGGACGCAAGACCCTTGGAAGCCGAAGTTGGGATTCGTGGGGCGGCGGACGACGAAAACCTCAAGGACGCAAGAGCAAGGACGAGCAAGGACGCAAGGCTACCCTGAGCAAAGTCGCGCGTCCTTATTAGGGTTTTTGACTGTGCTCGCAGACGTCTGTCAATGACGCAACTACCACCACTTTCGAGATGTGACCTCCGCGCGTCCAGACGAGACCTCGCCATCACTCGGGGCCGTCAACTGAGAGGTCCTGGGAGCCCCAGCGGACTGGTGTCTTACGCGGATCTGGGCTACACCTTGCCCTCCTCTGGGGCTGTCCAGAGCGCAATGGTCAACACTTTCGGGATCTCCTGCGCGGATCCGGACTACACCTTGCCCTCCTCTGAGGCTGTCGAGTGCGCAATTGTCAACACTGTCGTGCTCTCCTGGAAGGCCCAGTGGAGTAGTGTCCTCCGCGGCTCCGAACTAGACCTCGGCCTCCCTGGCGGTCGCCAACCGAAGGGTCCCGGGAGGACCGGCGGAGTGGTATCCTCCGCGGGTGCAGGCTCTTGACCTCGCTTTCCCAGGGAGGTGCGGGCTGAAAGGTCCTGCGAGATTCTCCAGCGGGGTGGTGTCCTACGCGGATCCGGCCCACACCTTGCCCTCCTCGGGGGCTCACCAATGCGCAGCGGTCACCATTTTCGTGCGGTCTTGGGAGGTCCAGCGGGGTAGTAGCTCACGCGCGCCGAAACTAAACGTAGCCCACCCATCTTCCTTCCTGGGTGCTGCCAAGTCGCCACTTTCGTGGGCCGCGCTGTGTAGCTCTCTCCTCCTCTTGAGACGGGGGCGTTGCTGTCGCCCCTTGATGCGCATGGCCACACGTTCTTCTGTCCATGTTTAGTTGCTTCCCTTTGGTCTGCATGCGGCGTGAAGCGCATGGTTCCCCCATGTGGCTTTCACAAAGGATCTCATGCATTTGTCGATGGCCCATCTGTCTTTGATCGGCCCTTTAACGGGAACAATTGTTACATATTGGTTGACTGGGTAATTGATCAAGAGGTGTAACGACGGCGGCGGCGGCGTCTGCGAAGAAGACCTCCGACGACTGGTAGTTCCGAGCCTGCGGGTCCCAGTCCGCTTGACCCAGTGCTTGGGACATGCTTTGTGCCCCTCTGGCGGCCGGGGCTCGGAGAAAAGGGGCTTCCGGGCGCCGCAGATGCAGACATGAGTCCAGCTCGGCACTTCCAGGCACTTGGATTGAGGATTTTCTACACGGAAGAGTGACCGTTCGCCGGAGTGACCTTTGGTGCGGGCCCCATGGGGCCCCCCAATCGCTGAACGCGATGCGATTACACCAGCTTGCGCCCCCGGTGGTGTCCCCGAAGGGCCCCCCTTGGCCGCGCCCCCGAGGTCAGTCCTGCCAAGGGTCACTCTGGGGTGTGGTCGACTGGAGTCCTGGAAGACGACTCGGGTATAGCCAGGACCCCGGGTAAGGGGACCTGGTTAGTGGTAGGGCCCTGGGGCCCCTCAATCGGCCAGATTCACCAATTGCCGTCATTGGTGTTTTTCGGGTGACGGCAGTTCCGCTTAGAGGAAGTGGGACGGGGGGGCGCCCCTGGTACAAATCTTAAACCAGGTTCCACGAAACCCAGTTCTGCCAACGCCCGCACGGCGGCGGCTGCCAGCGCGACGAGGACGACGCCCGGCACGCGGCCCAGGTCGCCCGCGCCGCTGCCCGCGCCAGCCGCCCGCGCGGCCGCCGCCACCGCCGCGGCGTGGGCGGCGGGGCGGCGCCTAGGGGTGCGGCGCGGCCGAGCCATCCTGCGCGCGGCCACCCGCGAGGAGGAGGGGAGGATGGCAGGAGGGAGGGGAGGGGAGGGGAGGAGGGAACGCTGGGGGAGGGCGGGGGGAAGAAGGGGGAGGGAGGACAGGGCGGAGGGGAGAGGACAGGGCGGAGGGGAGAGGACAGGGCGGAGGGGAGAGAACAGGAGGGACAGGAGGAGGGAGGACAGGGCGTAGGGGAGGAGGGACAGGGTGGAGGAGGAGGGATCATAGGGGGGATTAGGGGGCAAGGGGGAGGCAGGAGGGAGGGCGGGAGGATCGGGGAGGAGGGGGGAGGATGGAAAGTGATGGTGTGGAGGCGTGGGGTGGAAGAGGGGGAAGGGCAAGCGGCAAGCCAGGTCCGCACGCGCCGCATCTGGCACCCTACCCCTCCCACGCATCATGCTCCCTTGTCCCCACACCTCTCTCCGCCGACTTGGGGTGCACTAGAGGGCCGCCCACCTCCCAACGACAGTTGCAGGAGTTGGCCCATCGTTTGCTGTGCCATCTCGAAGGGGAGGTTCTGAACGTTGGAGTTGTGATGTTCCAACCTACTTCAGCCTTGGTCACGAGAGTGCCGCAGCACGAGGGTTTTCACGTGTCGGGCCCTGGGAGAGACTCGTCTGACACTGTTTCAACACTGTTTCGACACTTTTCCGAGTGCTCGAAATTATTTCTGGGATACGGACCTCAAGTACAATGAGAGCAACATAACGTTGAAGGATGATGAGGAGGAGGCGGGTGATCAGGATGAGCGAGCCTGGGCAGGAGGCAGAGGAAGAGCAGGAAGATGGACCGGGCAGCCGGAGGGGAATGGACGGGGACGGCGTCGACGAGGCAGGAAGTGGATTTCGAAGAGTGGCCCACGGCAGACCGCCGTTCGGAACGACGGGAGCAAGGCACCGATCCGGCAATGTTGCCCACGACGCAGCGGAACCGTCCTGACTGAAGAGCCGATAGCGCTCCGATAAAAAAATGAACAGTCAAGCATCGCTGCCTGGAACCCTGCGCGTGAAAGAAGACACATGCGCGACAAAGCCTGGAGCACACGAACGCGATGCCAGGTGACGGAATAGAGAAGTATCCATACTGTGTGGCCGGAGATGAAGGGGGGAGACGGCTGGGACGAGGAGGGGGAGGTGGGGGAGAGGTCGAGGGGAGGCGGGCGAAGCAAAGGGGTGGGAATGGGGGAGGGGATGGGGGAGTGTAAGCGGGAGGGGGAGGGGCAGGAGCAGTGAGGAACGGGGAGGACAGCGGACGGATGGGGACGGGGGATGAAGGGGCAAGGGCAGGCAAGGAGCGGGGAGGGCGTGTTGGGAGATAAGGCGGCGGAGGGAGGAGGGAGAGAGATGGGGAGGGGCAAGGGGCGGGATGATAAGGAGAATGAGGAAAGAGAGCAACGAGAGAAACGCAGGGGAACGAAACATCTGAAAGGCGATTGTGAGGTCCACGGTAACACTTTCCCTCACTTCTCCCCTCAGCCTTCCTCCTCCCCCTGTTCCAGAACACGCAGTGTAACAGAGATGGAGAGGAGCAGGGGGTGGAACTGGGGCGGCAGGGGGAGGGTGTGGAGACGAAGGGCGAGGAGGAGGTGGAGGGCGCAGGAGTCGGATGGGGCGGCAGAGGAGGATGCACCGAGGGTCTGTGCTGCCCCCGAGGCGAAGCGGAGGAAGAGTGCCTCCGCCACGGCGTCCGCCCAGCCCGGCGGCGGCGCTGGCGGCCGGCAGTCTGGAGGCGAGCAGGGGGCGGGATGAGGGGGGTTCAGAGGATGATGTTTGTGATGATGGCGAAGACGATGATGATGGTGATGATGCTGATGTTGGTGTTGGTGATGCTGATGATGGCGAAGACGATGAGGATGATGGCGATGCTGATGATGGTGATGATAATGAGAATGATGCTGATGCTGTTGATGATGCTGGTGATGATGAATAGGATGATGATGATGAATATGATGATGATGATGATGATGATGATGATGATGATGATGATGATGATGGTGATGGTG
>CAUYUJ010020945.1:0-100000 GCA_963575745.1 Prorocentrum cordatum | reverse complement strand
TGAAACGAATGTCCGCGGCGCTAAAGCCAGAGCCACATGGTGAACAAGATCATCCCTCCATCCGTGTAGCTGTCGGAAGCTTGTACGACGAATTTGTGCGGCGGTCAGGCGATAACCACATTCTCAAACGACCACCACAACACGAGGCGAAAGCCGCTGTCAAACGAAACCCAACAAGAAGTCACAACTGTTTACGCCGTCTTAAAAATAAGAATTAAATGGATATTCGAGACGTCTCTCGCAACAGATCTGCTCTGTCTTCTGTGTATCGGCTCCCGGTCCAGCGCGAGTCCAGCTCCGTCAGGCAGCCGGACAACATGGTGGAACTCATGGGCGATATTTTCGCGAGCGACACGTACTGTTCGACAACCGACGACGCCGACATGGACACCATCTCTGCGTTCACTCCTGCAGAGCGGAGGTTCGCTAATGAGCTGATGGCAAATGGCAGGTGCAGGGACCAATCTAGCGTCGCCTTAGAGATGATTTCGAAAAAGGCAGCGCGGAGAGTCTACAATTCCTTGCTCCAGCTTTCCACAATATATGATTGCGACATGGGCGTTCTGATGACCGTTGGCATGATACATATTTTACGATGTTTCCCAAAGCTGGAGTTTGGTTTAATGTTCCATGCGACGCCCGATAGCATTTCTAGAGGCGACGTACCGAATATTCGATATGTTCTCCATGGCCACCTTTAACACGGGCTCTACGAAGAACAACCTGACGAGCAGGTGGGTTCCCTGCCGGCCCGTAGCACCGAGGAGGCTACCTCTTTTTGGAGACGGTCAGCTGCAAGGCGATCAACTATCATGTGTCCTCCCTCTTTTTTGCGAGGCTTGAGTCGAAGAAGGCATTTCATCGCGCCCTGTGGCTTCATTGTTTGAGGATTTAGGCTTGCAGGGAGTTCCGCGCTCTAACTTGAACAAACTGATGGAGATATTCAGCACACAGATCGGGTGGCTTGGAGCCGGCGGCATTTTTGAAATCAAGAGAGGAGGTGTTCGTCAAGGTGACGTTCTTCGCCCGCTGGTGTTGAATTCCGGTCTGGACATGTTCACGCGGCGCTGGCAAGCTCGTGTGCGCGATCACGGCTTAAAGTTCGAGCTTGGCTGCTGCAGCAGACGCCTGTCCCACGTGAGGTTAACAGACAACCGAACCGTCTATGCCAGCAGCTTGGGGGAGCTCACGGAGATGCTTGACATGCCGAACGAAGAGTTGCAACGAGTCGGCCTGGAACGGAACGCCAGGAAGAGCCTGGGTTTCCTATTCGTTTTGGATATGTACGACAATGCATATGAGGTCGTAGTCGGCACCGCTGGGGACTTTATCAACGTAGTTCGGTCTGCTGATTCCCACACCTACATGGAACACAGGTTTCTGGACAACCTCAAGAACAGAGGCAAGGCTGCGCTTGCGAATCGGTTCCGTTGCGCGTGGGCCAAACTCAACACGTTCAGGACGGCTGTGACGAGCAAGCGCGTCGGTTTCGACCTCCGTGCCTGGTTGATCGATAGCATCGTCACCACTACAGCCTTGCACGGTCTGTCGGCAGCGCCTCTTACAGCGGACGATGTTGAAAAACTTGAATCTCACAGCGGCACATGCTGGGTTGCGTAGTGCGACACGCTAAGTTTGGCACGGATGACTGGTGGGACATGTACAGAAGGCGGAAAACCAACATCGAAACAACCCAATTTCGCAAGCCCATCCGGCAATGGGCCGCGGAATCTTTTTAATAGCAAGGTGCCACTGCAGGAGAAGATTATTTGTCTGAGCCAGCGCTCATTCGTGAGTCTAGTCGTCGCCTGGAACCCGAGCGGCGCTGCCGACGCAAAACTGCCAGTCCACCCGAAGTTCTCCGGAGGCAGATTTGCAGTTTGATTTCCCCATCTCCTCCCTCCCCTGCCTCCTTCCCCCGCCCCTCCTCCCTCCTGCCCCCCCGTGTCCCTACATAGCGACGCCGGCCCAAAAGGCATCACAGGGCGCAGCGGCGTCTGATGCTTGACCATGTTTGTATCAGCAGAAATTGCTTTTCATGTGTAGCTCGCGTAATTATCTCACTCCGCGTCCAGTATCGGATCTAGCTTCGTGGTCGCACGGGACCTCAACTCGCAAATTTCAGCAAATCCAGCTTTGAGGTCATACGCGGGGAGGAAGACTCAGGTGAACCCCCTGACCAGCCCTATGGACACGTCTCATCATCCAAAGAAAAGATGATGGAAAAGGGGGAAACTTAGGATGAGGAGGGGGGATGACGAGGCGGCGGAGGCAGAGCAGGAGGTGTAGTAGGAGGAGGAGGAAAAGGAGGAGGAGGAGGAGGAGAAACGCGGAGAAGAAGGACGAGGGCAACGGCCGCCAGGCGGCACTTCCTCCCGCGGCTTTTCGAGCGCCGACGGCAGCGGCAAGCAGGCCGCCAGGAGGAACCGGGCTGCCGCAGATGCGCGGGGCGGTGCCAAGATCGGCGCGGCGTCACTCGGTGGCCTCCTCCCCCCCTGCTCATCCGTGCTCGTCTTTCCTCATTCCTGCTCCCTGCCCCTTCTTCATCTTATCGTCCCCCCCTTTCTCTCTCCTCTGCTCTGCTGCCGCTCCGGTGGCTTTCCGAACCCGCTGGACGCAACCACCTCCGACCTGGAGGAGTTCCTCTTGGAGAGCAACCATCTGGCCGACATGGTCGGCAGAGCGCCGAAAGTGGACCTGGATTCCGCCGAGGACCCTGGCAGAGCTCGTCGCCGTCGTCATCGCCGAGAGGCGGCCGGCCCGAGGCGTCGTCGTCGTGCTTCGGCGAGGTCGAACCGAAGCCTCAGCATCTGGGGGCCCGTCAGAAATATATCCGTGACGAAAACATGGCCAGGATGGACTCGCCAGAGGGGTCCAGGGATTGATTTTAGCGGATTTCGGTCGTCGCGGAGGTCGTCTTCGTCGTCATCGCTTCTGAAGGCGAGTGTTGTTAACCGCCCCCGCTCATCGAGTGCCATGTTTTGTTGGACTTCCCGACCCCATGCCGGCACGCCTGTGGACAGGTAGATGAGTGGGCGGAGCGCCTTGTCGCCAGAAGTTCGTGTGCCCAGGGGGAGAGCGATGGCAAAGTTCAGCTGCGTTGTTTTCACCCGCATTGGGGTGGCAGGTGTCATCAATGTCTGCCGTTGCGCGGGCAGACAAAGTTCGAGAGGCCATCTGCTTATCGGGCCCGCCTGGCCGTGCCACCGTATCGGGTGAAGTTTCTTCCTGTGGCTGTGCGGTGGGAGTTTCCGAAGATTCATGGTTGCGATCTCTATCTCTGTGAAGAGCTATCAAGGCATGGGTGCCTCGGACATCCGCCTCCGACTCCGAAGTTATCAGGTGTGGGAAGAGTTGCGCACTTCCACGTGCCCGCAGGATTCAAGGGTCACGGTGCCCCCTCTTGCTCCAACTGCTGCTCCTACTTAACCCTTCTCGCTCCCCCCCTTCTCCCTGCGTGCTTGTACATACGTGTTCCCTTTCTCTCCTCCGCCTCCTCTCTCTTCTCGTGTCCTCCGCCTCCTCCTTCCGCCACGCCTCACCTGTCCTTTTTCTCCTCTATCCTCGGGCTCTTCCCCTCCCCCAGCTCCATCCCACTCCATGCGACCCGTCCGCCCCGTCCGACGTGATCCCGCCGCCCGAGTGAAGCTCCGCAGTGCCCAGCCCGGCCATTTGTGGTGTGGGTGCGGCTGCCCGACGCGCGCCCGTTCATGTCCGCCCGCCCGCTTGTTAGAGCCTGCCCGACGCCACGCCATCGTATGGGACCACTCGAAAAGAGATGAGCCGAAGAGCAAAAGGTCTGTTATGCGTTCTCTAGTTCCGTTATTCAACGTAGGAGGTGTAAGTTTCGCAGCGCGCAGTTTGGGGCACCAGCATAAAGTATCACCGGCGTTGGGCTCCGAGGATCATTTGCCGCCGGCCCCTGCGAGATGACGGCTTCATTTTCGCCGGCGCCTGTGAGCACATATTGTTCGCAACATTTCCGGTTATTGGTATGTGCATCATGTACACGTTCGTGGATTTTGCAGCAACCGCGCTCGCGCATTGCACGTTTCCCGCGTTTATTCATATTCGCCCGTCTGTGGAACTACCCCACTTTTTGATCAGCATGCTTGCGCCATGTCTGGCGGATACTATTTGAGAACTGTTGCATACGCCTTACACACGTGTACATGCCTTTCGCATAAATACATGGAATATGCACTACGCTTTTGTACAATCGTACCCACCATCCGGATCATCAAATCATCGTCATTGCTATCATCATCATCAGCATCAGGATCATCATCTTCGTTATCGTCGTCGTAGTAATATGGTCCATCCACAGTTGGCCAATCCTTTATGATCATATGTTCGTGGTCCTCACGATCGTGTAAGTAAGCATTACCACAATCATCAACATCGTCTTCATCATCAACATCATCAATGGCGACTCTGACAAAGTGCATCATGTTCGCCGGCCTTTGGGCGACGTGTCTTTCGCCGGCGCGAAGATTAGGCCCTGGGATAATGTTCGCTGGCGTAGCACCCCCCACGAGATTTGCCCCCCCACGCTTAATTAGGGAAATATAGTATTGTTGAGGTCGCGTAGGAGTTCCCAGTGCATTTCTTCCAACAGAGAAGATCACATGTCATGTGAAGCTGGTGTGGGCCCCGTACGTGTATACATACCTATGCATTACATGAGTTTCAGCACATAGGGTGCCATGATCAGGGTTCAATTTCAGCGGTGCGATCTAGCTGCTGGCGCAGTCAACGGTATGCAACTCATGCTGCGCAACCTATGCGACGCGCTCTGTTAGCTCAGTGCGGGCATCCGCGCGTGATGACCTCCTATGCTCGAGACAGCAGCCCACCCACCCGCCCGCAAATTGTTGGCAAAACGCAGGGGACAGTGAGGGCAGTGGTCCATCTGAGAGTGCTCGCATATCCCCGTTAATAGTCCAATGGCGCGCAGACCCTGCTCATGCAGATCCACGGTTTGGGCAGGCGAGTGATGATGCTAGCGACGGCATCAGCGACGACGACGACGACGATGCTGATGAACGGTGCTGCTGACGACGGCTAGGGCGACGACAACGACGATGACGACTATGATGATGATGGTGGTGATGATGATTGCGACGGCAATGGTGCTCGTGACGAGTGCTGGTGAGGGTACTGGGGCAGTGCGCGCGGACAGCTATTCAATGTCACGCTCTCGGTGGTAAGATTATGGATCCCGAGGGATTTTGGACACCAGCGCCTCGAAATGCTTTGACGCTTAGACATCCAAATTGTGTTGTGGGAAGGGGTCCGCGGCGGCATGCGGCACGTGGCGCTGAAGATAGGGACGTGGACGGGGATCACGGCGGAGCAGCGCAGAAGGGGGGGGGCGAAGGCGGGCCGGGGGAGGACGGAGGCAGGGCGAGAACGAGGAGGAGGAGGAGGAAGAGGAGGAGCTCGAGGAGGAGGAGGAGGAGAAGCTCGAGAAGGAGGAGGAGGAGGAGACCGTCAGCAACCTCCGAGCCGGAGGAGCAGGAGGAGGAGGAGGAGGAGGAGGAGGAGGAGGAGGAGGTCCGTAGCCATTTTGGCTCAAGCTGGTATCAAACTCGGGCACAGGCCCGCCCTTTCTGGCCACCATCCAGCCCTTTTTTAGCGTCCTCACTGTCTCATTGTTTTGCTTTTGGGTGCCCTCCGTGAGCGAAGCAGGATGGAGCTGGCGGCATCCGCCGCAGGTGCAGTGGTCAACGGCGTTCGAGGATTGGTGGCAGGTACGGCTGGTGGTTCGGGCAGCCCCAACGGCACGCGTCCAGCGACAGAAATTGCAGGAGGACCAGCTGTTCCACTGGGAGGTGACGGAGCAGAACCGTACAGAGACTTCAAAGCCTACATCGACGGCATCCGCGAGGAGCTGTTCGGTACGGTGGAGGAGGTCAACACCTCGGTCAACAACAAGCTCGACGGGGTCACTGCTGCAGTTACCACGACATGCACAGGCCTGGGCAAGAAGGTCGCGGAGGAGATTGCTGGTGTACACGCTCGTCTCGGCCCCATGGAGACCAAGCTCGCGGACTACAAAGAGCAGGTGGACTCGCTCTCGGGGGAGATCAAACAACTACGTGAAGAATTGCAACGTGAACTCGGACTTGCTCGCGCTGAAGTGCCCGTTCCCGTCATACGTGCTGGACCTGGTACACCGTTCTCGAGGGCGACCGACCCATGCATCATCATATGTCGGTGTGATGAGGTGGTCTCGAAGACTAACGTGCACACCATCATCACCACATGGATGGTCGACGCCAACATTCCTGACGGCGAGTGGGAGGTTGAGGGGGACCCGATTTCGAAGCGCTTCGTGGTGCGACTCAAGGGGGCGGTGGGCTTCGTCTCCAGGAGGATGGCACATGCGTGCACGGTGCTGCGGCCTTCGCAGCGAGGTGGCGAGTGGCGCAAGTTCCACGTGTGCACGGTCGCGGGCGACGTGGCTGAGCTGCACGTGGGCCCAGATAAGAGCGCGGAGCAGATCCAACGGGAGATCGCGTGCGAGAGCGCGGATAAGATGTTGCCAGACCTCTTCCCACAGAAGACATTCTTTATCGACAAGCAGAAATGTGCAGTATCGACGAATTGGAAGCCACTTGCTCCTCATCGTCCGCGCCCAGACAACGACGCCCCTGACATCATGCACGGGATGGCCAATTTGCAGAGTGAAGGCATCGAGAGGTCGCAGATTGAGAATCGTCTGGCTCAGGCACTCCGATAGACGACGCAGAGTAATGAGTGGTGTCTTTAGCAAGATCCACACTTTGTGGAGTGGGGACCAGTCGGGCCTAGTACCTTTCCGAGCAGGCATTTGCAGTGCAGCTACGCTTCTTCGCCACGAAGTTGTCCAGAGGCTCGACAAGTCCGCTTACCTCCGCAAGCTCCCGAGGCCTGGCGCTCTGCTTTTGTGCAAGGGGTGCACGGCACCAAGGCTGATATTCTGGATGTCCTCCGTCATTCCAACCTTGCTTCCGCCTTCTCGTTCACCTCGTCCCTCTTCCACCCCTCTCTCCATAAAGGTGGTTCAGCTACGTTTTTCCCCAAGTTCACCCCCGCAGAGCCCCGTAGGCAGATTGGTGGTTCCTCCTTCCCCCTCATCTCCAAGATTGTGATGTGCCTGGAAGAGCATTGCTGACGCGGGTTCGGGCTGCTAACAATGCGTCGATCATATCACACTTTAGTATACATAACCGCGGTCTATCACGTCTTCAACTTCCAGATGTCCTGTCGCATAGCAATGCCAAGATTCAAGAAGCCCGGGGGGATTCGCTCAATAAGCTTGTTTGGGTAACAGGCGACTTTAATTTTGGCCGCTCCGAGCCGATGCCGCTGAACCCAGATGGCACGTCCACGCCGCCTGCTACGCCGCCGCCCCGTGCTTGGGGAGAGGTTTTAGGCAAATTGGTGGAGCTGCAGACAGCGCCCCGCTCATTTTCATCCTGGGACTAGGTATGTCTCGTTCATAGATCGCATCTTCGTTAAGCTTCCTGGGGGGATTCTTAACCAATCTTCGAAAGGTGGGGAGGTGGTGGGCTACCCTGAATACCTACAAGCCCAAGGTATATCTGATCATGCTGCAGTGCTAGTGTGTCTGAGACCTCGGGATCAGCCGCGAGCGGAGAACCGACCAATCCCGAAAGATATATATTTCTCTCGGAGGAGGACCAGGCCTGTCTGAAGATGGCTATCGAGGCTGCCCCCCCAGACCAGCTACCCCCTGCTGAAGTTCATGGAAATTATAAAGACCTCATGCGAGAAGCGGCGGGACATGCCAGGAACATGCTTATCTTCAGAAGGACGGCTTCTCGTTCTGCGCGCTACATGGCGGTGCGAAGTGTTGCGCGCGCCGTCTTCAGAGGCGACCACATCGGTCTGCTGCCGTGCAAAGTAGGCGCCGCGTAGCCAGAGCTGCTGACGCTGAACGAAATCCCCTGAAGGAGCGACGTCTTTGGGAACGGGCGAAGAAGATGAGGAGGGCGGAGAAGGTTTGGAGCCCTTTTGAGACACGCGTTTATCTTTCTGGGATTCGGGGCGCCAGCGGCATGGTGGTTTCTCAGCCTGAAAAGATGAAAGCAGCTTTGGTGGACCACTGGGGCCCCATTTGTGCGCGCAAGCCGTTCGACGAGGTGAAGGCCTCGGAGTTCTTGCGGGCCCACCCTGTGCGAGCGCAAGCTCTGGACATTCCCCTGCCGACGTATGATTCTATGAAGGCCGTGCTGGGCCGCGCGCAGCATCCGGCCCCTGGCCCCGATCAACTTTCATGCGTTGGCTGGCAGAAAGCACCGCGCGGAGCGGATGTCTTATATGCTCGTATGATGCGCGTGCTGAGTGGCAACGTCGCGGCCAGTGACTTTAACCAAACCCTGGGCATCTTCGCGCCGATGGGCGACCAGCCTGGCGACTCGTCAGGCGCTGTGCGGGGTGCCTCGGAGACCTGGCCCTTGGGCCTCAAAAGCACGGACAATAAGATGATCACGAGTGCGGTTTGTCGACCTCTTGTTCGGACAATGCCTGGAGGTCTCGATGGGATCCAACGTGGGTTCGTCCAGGGCCGCAATCTCGGGAACAACTTGATCGAGGTTGATGCTCACGCTCGTGCCCTTGGTCTCGAGGCCCCCCCAGGAACAGCCAGTGCTGGCCTGCTTCGACTTTGGACACGCGTCCCCGCCCATGTCCCAGGAGTGGCTGATGATGGAAGTGAACTCGATGCAGATCCCTGGCCCCTCAAGCTGTATTTTGGATTGTTATATTCGGAGGTCCAATGTCTTGGAACGCTTGGAGGCTCGCTGGTTCCGCTTTTTCTGATCCTGAGTAGGACTATTCAAGGGCGCCCTGGGTCTGGTCTACTCTTCCTGGCGGGGATCGGCCCCCTTTTTTGCAAGGGTTTCGGTGGCTTCGGGGTTCGCCCACGAGGGGGAAACACGGGCCTGTGCTGACGACATAGGGATGACGGTCCGTGACCTGCGGCATCTCCGAGCTATTCGCGGGGCGTTCCGCCTGGCAGAGGAGACCGCGACTCTCTCTTTTAAAGCCTGCTAAGTGTAGCTTGGCCCCGCTGAGCCAGCGCCATCTTGCACCATCAGATATCTCAATGGATCTCGTTCAACATCCCTGAATGGAAAGGCTTTAAGATCACCGACGAAGCCAAATACCTTGGGCTCTGGCTTGGGCCAGGAGTGCGTGGCGATGAGTGGCACGGCCCACAGTTTCAGTATTTTGAGCGCTGCCGCGCGATTGCCGGCGCAGGAATGGCGACGGAGTTGGCGGCTAGCACCTACAACACGCGTTGCACTGCTGTATTGGATTGCGTTTCTCAATATGCGTTGCTCCCAGGGGCTTTGACACGCGCGAGTCCGTCCAGTGTTCGAAGATATTTCACATGCCGCACTCCCGCCTGAAGTGTGCTGACTGGAGATCCGCATCTCTGCTTGGGGTGGTCCTGCAGTTAAGAGCATGCTGGCACTGAACTTGGCCAGTCTTATGCGTGCCGCGCTCTTCACCTTTGACGCCTGGAGGGGCGCGTTCGAGGATTTGAGGGCTGCCGCAACCTGTCACCTCCCTGCCCCTGAGGCCGCCAGAGGAGCCCTCCCCCCGAGCTTCTGGAAAACCCAACCGTTTGCCGAGGTCCTGGAGAATGCGAGTCAGGGGTTCCCCAAGACCCCTGCGTTCAACCGAGCTGGAGTTGCTGCCCTCAGGTCCCTTCGCCGCCTCAGGACTGACAAGCAGCTGCACCCGCAGAAAGTGATGTACACAGTGATTCGTGACACTATCTACCCCGATCAGGTCCATGAAACGTTCACCCAGAGATTATTGGAATGGTTTCCTGACTATCGCGTCGGCATCTTAGGTATCGATTGGGAACGTTTTCGGGCCGTGATCCTCCCCCTCCCCCTGTCCTGGCGTTCGGCTGTAATTAAAACGATTTGTGGGGCTTGGGCTACTGACAATAACGTTCAGCATAATTTACCATGTCTGTTAGGTTGTACCCGAGAGCCTGATAAATTCGTACACTATTGGGCGTGCCCTAGGTTTAACCGCTTACTTGCTCAGAGTCCCGGACGCCCTCTGATTGATAACCCCCATTTACAGGCTCGGCGTTATGAATCCCACCCCTGAGAATCTGGAGGTGGTCGTCCATGCTTTCTTTTTGTTCAATGGGTTGGGTGCTGCTTGGTGGTCCTCGTTGTCCTCTTCCTCCGCTTCCCCCCCCCGCCCTTCGACCCAGCGCAGTGCACCGCCCAGATTCGACTGGCATGGTTCCAGGTTCGTCGCTCGCGCGCTGGCGGCCGCTAGCCAGGGCGGGCCCGCGCCGCCCCCAGCGACGCGTGAGGGGGAGGAGGAGGAGGAGGAGGAGGAGGGGGAGGAAGAGCACGACGAAACACAGGAGAAGCAGCAGGAGGAGGTTGGGCGAGGCACCACCTGGAACGGCACTGGCGGTGGCGACGGGATCTGTGCCTCGAGGAGGCCCCATCCACCTTTGACTAGGCGATCATCGTGGGCAGCATACAAGCACCGCAGCAAGCCGCACCATCTGTTGCTTCGCGCGGTCGTCACCAGGGAGCTGTTGTGAATGGTCTCGGGATCTGACGCGTGCGGCTCTGCAGCGCGTTGATGTACATATCTGCGTGGGGGCGCTCGTTGTGCATGATGCGTACGCCTCGTAAGAACGCACTCCTTGGATCGTGCGATATTGGTGGTGAATGTCCGCACGTGTTATGCACGCATGTATACATGCTATATGATCATGTTTCGTTTGCTACGTTGCCCCTTACGCATGCAGGTGGATAAGCGCTACGACTGCGATACACGACGCACGCATGTATTTGATTTCGGGGGTTTTGCGGGTGTGCACGTTCGTGATGTGGTTGTGCGTGAATGTGTGTATGTGTGTTGCGGGGTTTGGGGGCGTGGTGTGCCTATAACGATGCCAATGATGTGAGTTGCTGGTGCTGCGATGAGTGAATGTATCAGCGTATGCGTTTGGAACGTGGTGTTGCGTTGCATTGGTGCTGCGTGCCCTTTACGTTTGGTATTTACGTGTGTGCATGTGCGTGGTGGTACTCAAGAGGCTTACGCCATTCCGTCGAAAAGAGTCGGCTAGGGGGTCAGGAACCCAGGGGATGCATATGAGCATTCCCTGGGATGCCTCTCGTGTGGCTCTTGGAGGGCTCTGGGGGCATTTGATTAGTTTGGGGGGTCTCACGAGGGGGCCTCTTGGGTACCTCTCGGGAGCCTCTTGGGGCCTTTGGGGGGCGTCCCAGGGGTCACTTTGGGGGCTCTTCGGGCCATCACGGCTGGAAAGACCCAAGATGTCAGTCCGTTTCGGCTTTCGTGGGCCGCTCTCGGGGACCTCCTGGGCCGTCGTAGGGGCCCATGGGGCCATGTTGGGGCCCTCTTGGGCCCGCTTGGGGCTCTATTGGTTCGTCTCGGGGTCCTCTTCGGGGTTTCATGGGCCGTCCCGGGACGATCTTGGAGGCTCCTTGGGCCATCGTGGACGTTGTCGAGACGAAAAAGACGCGCAACACGGAAATGCACGTTTCCCTAAGAGAATGGGGACGGGTTGTGCCTTTCTTGGTGCCCTCTCGTCGACATTCTGGGAGCACTCTTGGGCCAGACCGTCCGACAGCCATCGCGGATTGCCTGTGCAGCCTCCTTGGCACGCTGGAGCCCAGCTTGGGCAAGCTCTGATGGAATATGTAGCATCTTGGAGGCCTCGCAGTGTAGACCTGGAGGCTCCCGAGGCTCCCGAGGCTCCCGGGGAAGGGGGACTGCTGACAGCCACACGCCTTGTCACCCCCGGCAATCGGAGGCCAGCGGACTATCGGTATGGTCTTGATACATGTTCTGGATGCCTGTTCTGTACGTCTGCTCGAGATGCCTGTGGATTGCGTAGCGCCTGGACGGCGCGACGCTGTGGATGGCCCGCGCCTGGCGGGCTTCTCGAGGCGGGGCACGCGGGGGCACGCGGGTGTTCTTCGGGTCTGGCCGCCGCGGTGTGCAGGGCTGGCGAGGCGGGATCCCCATGGATCGCGGCTGGGTGTCCTCGGTCTGCAGGGCTGGCGAGGCGGCCCTCTTGGGGATCCCCATGGGGCCTCGGGGACTCTTTGGGCCTGGCCTCCCGGTCATGCAGGGCCAGCGGGACGGGATGCCCAGGGGTCTCTGGGGATCTGCTGGGCCTGGCGGCAGCGGTGTGCAGGGCTGGCGAGGCGGGGTCCTTAGGGATCACTGGGGAGTCTTTGGGGACCCTGGCGGCCGCGGCATGCTGGGTGGGCGTGGTGGGTCGGGGCGTATTTCCGTTGAGCCAGAGAATCGCAACCTGTCGGGTGGGGACAAGAGTGGTGGAGGATTAGCCCGGGAAGTGCGACCGGGTGCGACGGCATGTGCCAAGCAAAACAGGCTAAATTCCAAGGCGGTTCGCTTTTGAACGGGCCTGTCAGGAATCGCGGCAGTACATGTGGTCCATCGTGAACTTCATGATTCAATCGTATGCCATTCTGATTGTTTCTGGCCAGCTGGAGATGCTCGCGAGCAACCTTGCGGCCGACCCTCGCTTGTCAGTAGGCTTGCAGAAGAAGCCGACATCAACCGCCTTGGAGGACCCATTTTGTTGGCGCCCGCTGTCGAACAAGTTGGGACTGCACGCGTTCGCGCTAGATGTCTTCTGGTGGCGCGCGGGAATGAGCACGTGGACGAACAAGAAGGGCGGATTGGAGAAGTCCGCCCGCGGGTTCGCGGACCGCGGCTCCGGGCAGGAACCGTGCGTCTCGGATGTCCAGGGCTTCGGCAGCAAGGACGCCAAGGTGTACGGAGACTTGTTGGGGCGGGTGCTTTATGAGTTCAAGAGGATGTACAGCGACTCGTTCGCGGCCCGCGTCCTGCTGCCCAAGGACAGCCCTGGAGGCTGCCGCCTCAGCCCCACGGACTTCGCCTGGGACGTGTGCGAGTATTCCGGCGACAGCCCCCCAAGTGAGCTGCTCGTGACCGCGCGCCACTCGGTGGTGATCGTCGTGCGGGAGGCGGACTCGTCCGCTCCAGAGCGCGCCTGGCAGCTCCTCGCCGACGCCGCGGGCGCGGGTGGCGGGGAGGCGGCGGGCCCCGTCGCCGCCCCGGTGGTGGTGCTCACCGTGATGCAGCACGGCGCGGCGCTCGGGGACGCCGTGTGGAGCCCCGTGACGGGCCTCCTCCAGCCCTTCGCGGACGGCATGGAGTCCAGGAAGTACCAGCCGTGGTCGCTGATGGAGGCGGGCGCCGAGGAGCTCCCCCGCGCGGCCAGCGCGAAGGCCGCGCTCGGCCTTTCGCGCGAGATGGCCCCGCTGCTGAGGGAGAGCTTCACGGCCTCCTGGGCGCAGATCCGCGAGCGGCGCGTGGGCGAGCTCCATCGCGCCAAGGCGCAGCTCCACAAGCTCGAGAAGCAGCGGGCCGCGCTGGAGGATGCGAAGGGGAAGCTTGAGGAGTCCGTGAGCCTGCTCGACAGCGAGACCTTCGAGCGGCTCGCCGCAGAGGCGGCTGCAAAGAAGCTGGTGCCGCGGGCGCAGATCGACCAGCTGGCAGAGAGGCTCGCCAGCCACCTCGAGAAGGCAGAGGCGCCTCTGCGGCAGCTGGTCTCCTCCTACTGCGGGCAGGCTGCCCAGGACTCTGCGGCCGGGCCGGATGCGGAGATGCTGGAGGCCCTCGAGAACGAGCTCGAGCGGACGACCCTCGCGCCCGACAGTCCCTGGGTGAATGCGGCCAAGTCGCTGCAGGCCGCCCTGATGGCCGCCTGCAGGCTGCGCAGAGTGGCGATTCTGTACCTTCGGCCTGGCTATCTCATTGCCCCTCTTGCCCGGGGGGTGGTGGGCTGCGAGTCCGCCGTGTCCCTGCTGGAGGCGTCGGCGCGTGCCGCATCGGGCGATGGGGAGCAGAAAAGCAGTGCAGCCGCTAGCCCCACCACTGCCACTGTGGCGGGGATGGGGAGGATGGGAAACTGGGGAGATGGGCGAACGGGCGGGATGAGTGCGATGTGAGGATGGGGGAGGGTGCTCTCGAGGCTGAGGGGGAGAGGAGGACAGAAGCCTGGTCGCCAGTCATTCTCTCATCGAGGGACGTGTGGACCCATGCCCCCGCCTCCCAGGAGGATCGGACGGGCCCCTCAGCGCCTCGCGCCCCTGCCACTCCAATCTGACGTTGCCCCAAAAAAATGCGACCCCGCGAAAAATCACGAACGGATCTCTACAGTGCCGTTTTTTGATACGTGCTCCGCGTGCGGATCATGTATTAAAAAGCGCAGGGATTCAGCATGAAAAACAACGGTGAGCTCATGCATACATTCCTTCATGTATTAATCCTCTATTCAAATCCTATGTGTTTAACATCCCATGTATTAAAAACTGCCCTGTAGACTCCAGACGCTGTCGTTGTGCGCCACCGCTCGGCCCGGAGATCGCACCTGCGAGAGGGCCCCGTGGGGCCCGGGACGGGGCGAACGCGCCCGGCGTTCACAGAAGTGCACGCCAGGATCTTGAGAGGGGCGCAGGGTCGGGGCGCTGAAGAAGGAACCCTCTTCGTTGGGGAGGGGCTCGGTGTTCCTTGATTGTTTAACAGTTTGCCTCAGGTCTTCCTGAGGTTTTTCTTGGGACATCGATGTTTAACTTATGAGAAAAAGGGACCTCGTTCCTTATTGAGGGTTCCTTAGGTCAACGCCCCGACTGTAGGGTCAAGTCGGGCCTGTCCCTCTACGGGAGGAGTATTCAACAATAGTCCAAACATGGCCTGGTGACTACTTTTTGGATATGTTTTGGGTATCTTTTTTGAGGGGCGTAGATTGAAGTCGGGCCTGCCCCTCTACAGGGGGGAGATTCAAACATAGTCGAAAAAACAGTATGGTGGCTATTTTTCTGTTATTTTTCAAGCATCCTTTGGTGAGCACTTTTTGAATGTTTTTCCTTATCTCTCGTCCAAAAAATCCCTCTGCAGGGGGGACTAGGCCCGACCTGAGCGGTAAGGTGACCCCTCCCTGCGCGCCCTCGGGCTGCGGCGCCTGGTCGTCGAGGCGCGGGAGGCGCCGCTCGGGCGTTTGCGCAATGGGGGGGGCGCTGACTCCGAGGTGGACAGACCTCCTACCCTGACACGTTCAGACGACGCGAAGATCGGGACAAAATCGGATCGGGATAACTCGAAATCTCTGAGAATCGGCGGGTTTGGAGGATGTATTGGGCGCCACGGCCGCTCCAGAGCGTTCCGGAACGCTCTGAGAGCGCTCCGGAACGCTCTGGAGCGATTTATCCCGATCCTAGCCCTGTTTTGCTGACACGTCGATTGAGCCATTGGCCGTTTTCGGTTCGCGAGGGGGCGTCGCGGCCTTCATGTCTACGGGTCCAGGTGCGTCGGCTTCGGTCCCAGGCCGTTTTTCACATGCGGATTTTCACTGGACAAAACGCGGATTTCAGGGTTGGGTTTCTTGCGGAGGTTTCTTGTGACCAAGCCCCCACTGTACCCTTACACGTCGATTGAGCAATTGGCCGTTGTCGGTTCGCGAGAGGGCGTCGCGGCCTTCCTGTCTGCGGGTCCAGGTCCGTCGGCGTCGGTCCCGGGCCGTGTTCACGAAGGGAAGGTTCGCGAAGGGGAGGCCTGTCCACCTCCGACGGAAGGGGGTGGGGGATGAAGACCGGTGCACCTCGTCGTGGGGCCCCAAAGCGGCCTCCGGGGGCCACAGTGGGGCCCCGACAGCTGCGCGCCTCATCGCCCGTCCGTCGCTCGGCGGCGTGCGAGGGGGGGGGGAACAAAAGAGGAGGAGGCCTCCTCAGCACCCGACCCGGCGGGACTTCTCCGAAGCCCTCGCGCCTTCTGAGTAGCTCTCCGTGTCTTCGGGGGAGGCCCGGGAAGCTTCTCGGAGGGGCCGGGAAATCCCCGACCCTCTGAGAAGGCCTTCTCCTTCGCACCTCCCCCCTCCCCCCTCGCTCGCCGCCGGGTCGCCCCCGCGCCACGCGCAAAAGCGCCCCAGGCGCTGGGACGGGCGCGCGCGGACAAGGCGCTGGAGGAGATGCTCTCCGCGGCCCCCTGGGGCGCGGGGCCGGGGCCGCGGACCTTTGCCCTGGGCGCGCTCACGGGCGGCGCGCTGCAGGCCCTGGAGCGCGCGGCCGCGGCGGCGACGGAGGCTGGCCGGAGGTGGGTGGAGGCGCCGCTGGCGGCCGCGCTGGCGGCGGGGCGCGGCGCCGCGGCGCTGCGGGAGGCCCAGGCTCGGCGGGGGCGGGGGCCAGGCACAGCTGCTACAGGCAGAGGCCGGGCACGGCCAGAGGCAGAGGTCCTCGTGCCCCAGGAGGGGGTCCCAGCGGAGAGGGGGGGGGGGTGCAGTAGCTCTGGGGCAAGCGTGCTGCAAAGGGATGGCGCCAGAGAGCTGTACTGCCTTGTGTTGCAACGAGCGTGTTGCACGCGAGAATCCGGCAGCACATGTGCGCCCAGACGTGTACCGCACGCCCCAAATCTATAGCCACCCACAACTCTATATTGCACAGCCCCCTTGTCGCTGGACCCACTTGTGGGCCAACCAGGGAAGCCTAGGCATGGCCAGATGTGCTCGCGCCCTGGCGCCATCAGGCCTGGAGGGTTCTGGCCCACTTTGGGCCGCGGGGAGCCGCGGGAAGGGCCCCGCGGGGCCTCGGGAAGGGCCCCGCGGCCCGGGCATGGTCGGGGCGTCCTGGGGGCCCCGTGCCGAAGCAGACAGGACATCGCATGTCTGGGCAATGTGCAGGAGGGGAACACAGACACAATTAATCGTCGATTTCCCCAAAAAATATGTTCCCGGCAAAGCAACCTAACAGCGATGTGTAGGAGCATATCTGGAAGCATTCCCCTTAAGATTCAGATGAGAATCCAGTTGTAGAATCCTGCTGTTCTCGCAGTCGTAGTCGCATTCGCGATGACACTCGCAGTGGCAACGGCAGTCGCAGTCACAGCCTCAGCCTCAGCCTGCCTCAGCCTCAGCCTCAGCCTGCCTCAGCCTCAGCCTGCCTCAGCCTCAGCCTAGCCTGCTTCAGCCTCAGCCTCAGTCTGCCTTCAGCCTCGGCCTCAGCCTCAGCCTGCCTCAGCCTCAGCCTGCATCAGCCTCAGCCTCAGCCTCAGCCTGCCTCAGCATCAGCCTGCCTCAGCCTCAGCCTGCCTCAGCCTCAGCCTCAGCCTGCTTCAGCCTCAGCCTCAGTCTGCCTTCAGCCTCGGCCTCAGCCTCAGCCTGCCTCAGCCTCAGCCTGCCTCGGCCTCAGCATCAGCCTGCCTCAGCATTCAAAATGTGGCCCGGGAATGGAGTTCTGGGAACTCGAAGAACACGAAGTGGCCTACAGTTGGCTCCGGGCATTCAAAATCATGCCCAGGAATGGAGTTCTGGGAACTCGAAGAGCACGAAGTGGCCTACAGTTGGCTCCGGGCATTCAAAATGTGGCCCGGGAATGGAGTTCTGGGAACTCGCCTACAGTTGGCTCCGGGCACAAAACGGGATGGAGTCGGCCTACAGTTGGCTCCGGGCATTCAGAATGTGGCCCGGGAGTGGAGTTCTGGGACCTCGAAGACCACGAAGTGTGTAACGGTTTGCTTAAAACGACTCCCGCGGATTCTCCCCGGCACCCGTCCGGCATCTGCCCAGACCCCCCTGGGGAGTCAAGATGATTTCTTTTGAGCCTACTAGAAACCCATCAGTCTTCGCTGTCAGGTACTTGGATCGGAAAATCTGGGAAGTGGGGGGGGGGGAAGACAAACACCCAGAACATATGGGAACAGATGGGGAATATTTTTATGTGTGTGCATTTCTTTGTGTGTCCTTGGGCCCCTTCAGATGTGTTCGGAGGGCTGCGGCAACAAACGCATGCTCGCCTTCGGAGGTTCGCGAACGGCTCGTGAACGGTTCGGAGCCGTGCCTTCGCGAATCATTCCGGGGCCCCCACAAAGGCCTTGTGTTCAAAGCAGACCGGCCGAGGGGGAGAGGAGGTATTCCAAGCGAGCGGCTCGTGAGCGGCTCACTCTGTAAGAACGGTTTTTTGAAGGCAGATCTGCCCTCAAAAAATTGGTCTGCTCTGTAAGAACCGGTTTTTTGAAGGCAGATCTGCCTTCAAAAAATTGGTCTACTCTGTAAGAACGGTTTTGAAAGGGCAGATCTGCCTTCAAAAAATTGGTCTACTCTGTAAGAACGGTTTTTTGAAGGCAGATCTGCCTTCGTAAAATTGGTCTACTCTGTAAGAGCGGTTTTTTGAAGGCAGATCTGCCTTCAAAAAACCGTTCTTACAGAGTGAACACGTGTTCGCAAACGGTGTTCGGGTCAGCCCTCGGGCAAAAACGCGAAGGCATAGAGTTGGACACCAACACCATGGCGGTAATATTCGGGCTTTCTAGGCGTTGCCGAAATGCGACCATCAATGCCACAATCTAGGATCATCCTCCTCAGGTGCAGGCAAGCCCCTGTGTTGGTGCTGGTGCCCATCCCTTGGCCCCCCCCAAAAAAAATCGATGGGACAGGCCGGGGGGCTGAGATGGCCTAGCCCTGGTTCTGGCAGCGAGCAATGGAGAGGAGAGAGGGGCCCCCTCGCCGCAGCGGCTGCACGCGGCTGGTGTAACGGGACCAGCTTCCACCCCAGGAGTGCCCTCGCCCCCCCCCCCCTCGACCCTCATCTTGTCGGGTGGCCCATCCACCACGGGCTCCCTGCCCCGGGGGGGAGGGTGAGGGGGGGAGTGGGGGCATGGCACAGCTTCGCGGGGGAGCTTTCCGCGTCCCCGACACTGGCACGTGTACAATGCCAGGGCTGGACCTAAACGCTGTGTTGCTGGACTTCGGCTGTGTTTGGTTCTTCGTTTCGGGGTGGAGGCACAGGAAAACAGGCAGAGCAAAACGACAAACACAACGAGCACAAAACGAAAAACAACGTTTAGGTACAGCCCTGTCTAATGCCGCCCCGATTGGAAGCCTCTCGGGCAGGCCGGCTCGGACGCGGAGCTCCTGGCGGGGGAGCTGCGCGCCGCCCGGGAGTTGGGGCTCACGGGGCTCGAGGAGGCAGAGGTCGCAGGGCCTGGAAAGCGTGCGGGTTTCTTCCGGAGAAGAGGGGAGGGGAGGAGAAAGGAGCAACGGTGACCGGGCAGGACGCGTCAAAGGGGGTGGACACACAAGCACATGTACACATCTCTACACATATATATATATATATATATATATATAGACATCGTTACATACAACCTGTGTGTGTGTGTGTGTTGGGGCTCCCGCTCATGCCCGTTCTGCCTTTTGTGTTGCGTGGGGCCTCGCTGATCGACGCGTTTTTCCTCTCATTGCTTGTGTCTCTGCTATCTCTCTCTCTCTCTCTCTCCCAATATGTTTTTTCTTTGGGTATATATCCCCCCTCTTCTCTTTGTATCTACATATGTGAGGGTCAGAGTGGGGGGGCCGAGCCGTCATTCACTGTCCCTGGGCGCGTGGCTGACGTGAGGTTTTGCGGTGCGGACTGTTGTTGTTGTTGTTGTTGTAATCGGTGTTGTCGTAGTAGTAGTAGTTGTTGTTGTTGTTGTTGTTGAATTCCCATTTGTCAGGAATAAATATTGTTGGTCCTCCCCCTCCGGGACCAATTGTGTTTTTCCCTACCTAGGCTCTGCCGAGAAGGGTTCTTACTCTGTTGGCTTACAGGGGCCGGGCAGTGGAAACCGCCCCGGGCGGTTCCCCCAGTCCCCTGGGAGCCAAGCGAAAGCAACAGCAACGGTAAAAGCAAACGCGCGGTTCCCGCAGTTGCGCCCCCTGGGTGCCAAGCAAAAGCAAAGGCAAAAGCGAAGGCAAAAGCGAAGGCAAAGCAAACGCATAGCATACAATAGCATAGCATAGCGCAGCATCGCATAGCGCAGCATGGCATAGCATCGCCTAGCCTAGCCTAGCCTAGCTTAGCCTAGCCTAGCCTAGCCTAGCCCAGCATAGCATTGCGCAGCATAGCATAGCACTGTTAATTTGCAGCGTTTCTGCTACAAGATCTGCGAGTTGCGGAAGGGGAACCAGTCACGGCGATCTGTGGACTACCGGTTATTCGACACAGTCCCTGCGTGCCAACAGTGGCTCGGGCGACTCCACGACAGCCGGGAGGTTGTGGTCACACCAATCTGGAGAAACCGCATATTCCAGCGCCGATGATGCCCGCCGAAACAATGCTGAACAGCTTGTTGCACCGATCTGGGAGTTGTTGCTGCTGTACAGTTTCGTAGGAATGTTCGATGTAGCAAGTGTTGCACAACCTTGCCCAACGCCAAGTCGCGCGGTGTAGGCCGGATTCGGAACATTCTTAAGCGCACCCGGTGAGCGAATGCAAAAACATGCGTGTGTGTGTAGATGCAGATGTAGGTGTAGGTGCAGATGTGGATGTAGGTGTAGATGTGGGTGTAGATGCATATGTAGGTGTAGATGTAGTTGCATATGTAGATTCAGATGTGAGTCTCGCGGTTGATGTAGATGTAGATGTAGATGCAGGTGTAGATGTAGATGTTGGTGTAGATGTAGATGAAGGTCTAGATGTAGATGTAGGTGTCGATGTAGATGTAGGTGTTTATATATAGATGTAGATGTAAAGAACTCCCCAGTCCCCCGCCCTCATCTCCGTGCCTGCTTGCTTTTGCTGCTGTCTCGGCGAGTTGCTGCCTGCTTCTGCTGCTGCTTCACTTGCGGCGTGGCGTCGCCGGTTCTGGCGCTAGTCCTACTACTACTAATACTATTATTACTACTACGACTACTACTACTACTACTACTACTACTACTACTACTACTACTACTACTACTACTACTACTACTACTACTACTACTACTTCTACTACTTCTACTACTACTACTACTACTACTACTACTACTACTACTACTACTACTACTACTACTACTACTACTACTACTACTACTACTACTACTACTACTACTACTACTACTACTACTACTACTACTACTACTACTACTACTACTACTACTACTACTACTACTACTACTTCTACTACCGCTACTTCTAGAACTACGACGATGAGGAGAAGGGGGAGGATGGCGTTTACCGCCCCTACTAGTGTTGCTTTCGCAGAGGCTCCAAGTCACAGGTAGGGTCGCACTGGGGCACTTTCAATTGAAGTGCCTTTTCACGGCGCTCGCACCCTGTTACTCATGAGAGAAAGCCTTGAGGCTCAGAATTCGGTTCTTTTTTTGCCGGCTTTATTACAACGACAACAATAATGTACAGTTTGTTCGCTCTTACTGGGACGCGTGTTTTGCATTCCGTATACCCCAATCCTCGATAGCCGCCCGCGTCGTCTTCGATCGCACCCCCTTTCGGGGGAATCTCTTCCTCGTCGGCCATTGAATGCAGTGCGAGGAACTCAAGCGAGAGTGCCGTTCCTGAGTTCGGGGGCCTCTCTGGCCAGGCCAGGGGATTTCGGAACTCATACTGAAATAAATCGAACGGGAGCCCTTGTCGCCATGCTTGGGCCCCCACCAATTTGCCAGAATCCCACCACCTCTCTGGGCGCAGGTGGTCTAGGGAGCTCCCTTACGGCCGATGCCGCCGACCCGGAAGGGAGACGATGAACGACGACGACGACGACGACGGCGACGACGACGACGATCGCGAGTCCTTGTTGGGGCGTTCCCGGGCCCTCTTGGGCTGTCCTGGGGGGCCTTTGGGCCGTCTTGGGGCCTTCCCGGGCCATCCTGGCGTGTACTTGGGCCGTTCTGCGGAGTTTTCGGAGGCAACTTGGGCCGACGTGGAGTGCATGAAGCCTGGATGTCGAGCAGGCGAAAAAAACATGGGCGATTTCGGGACCTCCTGGTAGCCTCTTGGAATGGGGAGCTTGAAATGTGGGTTGGTTTTCCCCCTCTTCGGCCTCTCTTGGGGTGTTTCTGGGGCTCTGTTAGGCGTTCTCGGTCGGAGAAAGGGGAGGAGAAAAATATGTTTCCTGGTAGCATCGGACTTACCCCGGGAAAATCGGACACTCCCTGGTAACTCTTTGAGAAGCTTTGAAATTCTCGACCATCTCTGCGGCGGAGGAAGAGAGGAGGAAGAGAGGAAGACGAGGACGGGAGAGGGGGGGGGGGCAATGGAGCGGATGACTTTTGTCGAGGAGGGGGCGGGGGAGGGGCTCGAGGGAAGGCGGGGGGGACGCCGGAGTGGAAGGAGGAGGAAGAGAGGAGGAGGACGAGGACGTGGACGAGAACGAGGGGGGCAAGGACCAGGACGACAACGACGAGGAGGAGGGGCGAACGGGAGGTCATCATATGTTGGCTTCGCCAGCCCCGCCGCCAGTGGTTGGTTGGTTGATTGGCGACCTTCGGCGGGGGCCCCGCAGACGAGGCCCCATCGGAAACATTGCGCCTGCCCCCACAACCCTTGCAGGAGATGCGTGGCTGGCTGGTTGGCGGCCCTCGGCTGGTTGGCTGGTTGCTTCGTCCGTTGGCCTACTGGCGTCTACCACTCCTGCTGCTACTACTACTACTACTACCAATACTACTACTACTACTACTACTACTACTACTACTACTACTACTACTACTACTACTACTATTATTACTACTACTACTATACTACTACTACTACTACTACTACTACACTACTACTTACTACTATACTACTGCTACTACTACTACTACTATTATCACTACTACTACTACACTAGTACTACTAGTAGTACTACTACTACTACTACTACTACTACTACTACTACTACTACTACTACTAGTAGTACTACTACTACTACTACTACTACTACTACTACTACTACTACTACTACTACTACTACTACTACTACTACTACTACTACTACTACTACTACTACTACTACTACTACTACTACTACTACTACTACTACTACTACTACTACTACTACTACTACTACTACTACTACTACTACTACTACTACTACTACTACTACTACTACTACTACTACTACTACTACTACTACTACTACTACTACTACTACTACTACTACTACTACTACTACTACTACTACTACTACTACTACTACTACTACTACTACTACTACTACTACTACTACTACTACTACTGGCGGTCTCGTGCACCACATCACCACGGCTCAACCACCTAGGGAAGAGCGTCCTTGTGGCTGCCTCATTGCCAGTATGTAGCGCGCACCTCTTCTGGGTGAAAGGGCGGGTCTGACATGCTTGCAACGTCAGGCGCTCGCACCGTGGGCAGTTGGGCCAACAGCCCAGGGTGAAGCGCCAGCAACGGCACAGCAGCACACGGGGCGACCCCAGCACCGCCACCCAGGCCGACTAGCGCGGGAAGACGCGAGGCTAGGCCTGGGTGGCAAGCCAAGGGCGGGTCTGACGTGCATGCAGCAACTGGCGCCTGGCCGAGGGCAGCTGGTCCCTACAGCAAAAAGTAAGGCGCAGGCGGCAGCATGGCAGCACACGGGGCGACCCCAGTACCGCCACCCAAGCCTACACGCGCAAAAAGGCGCGAGATGAGGCCAGGATGGCAGGCCAAAATGGCCAGGCGCCCGACGGCGACGCTGCAGTACACGGGTCTGCCCCAGCACCGCCAGCGAGGCCAACGAGCGCAAGTGAACGTGAGGAGGCCGAGATGGCAAGCCAGTTGGCGAGCCAAGGTGGCAGAGTGCACAGGTAGCCATTCGCCTAGCCTAGGCACAGGCTACAGGTGACGCCACGCGAGTGGGGGCGCCGCTATGGGCCCGCCGCACTACAGAAAGCAACAAGTAGACAATTTGGCATGTCCCCACGCGGCCTGTCAAGGCCCTGGAACCTGCCGGGCATTATCCCGCAGGCCTGCTGGCCTGTTCCCTGCGCGATGGCGGCGAAGACCTGCGACGGCAGCGCCCGCGCCTCCCCGCCGAGGTCGCCGCTGCCCCCCGCCTGCCCTGTGGGCCCAAAGATCTGGCGCTCGAGGTCTTCACCGGGGGCCACGTTCAGGGCTGCAGCGCTTGTGACCTGCTGCGGGAGCACGTCCGTCTGCGGTGGCGGGTGGGTCGGCGGCGGCGGCGCATCAGGGGGCGCCGTCGGCGGCGGCGGCGGGGGGCCCATGATGGCCACGGCCTCTGGCGGGACTCTCGCTGGCGGTGGTGGCGGGTCCTCGCTGCCGCGGGCCCCGCTCGCCGGTGGGGCACTGGCGTTGCGAACGGGGGTGGCGCGCGGGGCGACCCCTGTGCCACCCCCGCCGCCCGAGAGGCTGCCCGCCTTCAGGTTGTGGCGGCGCTCGTAGAGCGCCAACTCCCTGTGCGCCATCCCCGGGCGCTCCCTCTTGGCCTTGTTCCGCGTCTTCTTGCTGTACCCCGCCCATTCAGGGTCGTTCAGCCCCCAGGCGACCTGCGCGTAGAGGTCGGTCCACTCGAACGTGGGCAAGCTCTCCCAGGTGAGCCCCTCCATCAACACATAGTGGCCCTCCCACTGCGCCTGGTGTGGAGCATAGCGCTTGAAGACGGTGCCAGCCGCCAGCGGCTCAACCTTGGGCAGGTAATTCAGGAGGTCCACCGCGTTGACCACTGAGACCCCCTCCTTCTTGAGCTTGTCGTAGCGCAGCAGGGCCTTCAGGTCGCGGATGTCCTCCTCGGGATGCTCCGCGTGCATGTAGTACGCGCGCGGCGGGTTCGCCTCCTCCTCTATGAACTCGATGCAGACTCCGTAGGAGGTCGAGTAGCGCGCCCCGCAGTGGCAGTACCAGCGCTGGCCCGTCTCTCCCGCTGCCTCCTGGGCGCGTGAGAGCAGCTGTGACCAGCGATCCGATCGGATCACCGAACAGCATCCCTTGGGATTATCCCAGGCCTTGTTGGCCGCGCACTTGTAGTACATGTTGAACGTGAAGCCCTTGTCACGGTAAAACTGGTCCGTGTAGTCGCCCATGCGGCGGTAGGCCTCCTGCGCCGCGGTGTTACCCTGGCACTCCTCCTTCCAGGCACGTTTGTGTCCCAGGTGGGCGTCTGCAATCCCCGAGGCTTCCAGGACACCCCTCTTCAGCCTTCCCACATCCTCCTCCGCCTCCTCGTCCAGCGCGTCGAGCCACTTCTGGACTCCGTCCTGCGCCTCGGTGGCCCTCACCATGTCCTCCTTCTTCTCCAGGATGGCCCCCAGGCCGCCCAGCATGTGGGCGCGCATGGTCTCGAATTTGAGGACGCCATAGGCCCGCGCCATGCGCTTCAGCGACTTCTTGGATAGGCCGAGCCGCAGCAAGGACTCGATGTCCGTTACCTCCTTCACGGTCTGGGCCTTGGTCAGCTGGGGCCCCTGGTCCTCCGCGTCCACGTCGGGCCGAGGGGCGTTCTCCTCATCACTGGGAGGTTCTTCCTCGAGGGGCGGGGGTGGCGCACGGGGCGGCCCTGGCACCGCCCCCGCCTCCCTCGCCATTGGGCGGCCCACCTCCCTCGCCACTTCTTCCGTGGCTGGGGGGGGCGCCTGTGCTCTCGGGGTCGATGCCCACCCCCGCGCCGTCCGTTGACCTCCGCAGGGCAAGCAAGCCTTCCTTTGAGAGCGCGAACCCCACCAGGACGTCCATGCCCTCCTTGATGTAGTCAAAGCTCGCACGGAACTTCGCCACCCGCTTGTCGGCATGGTCGATGGAGCCTGGGCCCTCGTTCGCGCGCGCAGCGCGCGTCACGGCCTCGCGCTCGGAGATGCCCTCTGACGTCGCCACGCAGTTCGAGCACATGTACAGCTTGTACTGCCCCTCTTTGCCCCTCCTCAGTTCGGGGTATTTCTCGTTGTCTTCCTTGGCCATCGCATAGCGGCGCATCTCCGCACAGCTGAGCTCGTCCACGTACTCCACCGCCATAATCTTCCAGTCGTCCAGCGCCGTGCAGCTCCGACACCAGCCCAGGCGGTACGGCGGTGCCCAATATGCGCCCATGCAGTGGACGTAGCCCGCCTCAGCGTAGTTCTCCTCCGTCATCATTTCTACGTCTTCGAGCGCGGCTGGCGTGCCGTCGCTCGACTGGGGGACCTGGCCGTAGACGGCTTCGTTGCTGCGTCGGCGGTGGCGCTTGCCCCCACGGCCGCTGAGGGCTCCCGTGGTCGCAGCACTCGGTGCCTCGCTGGCGGTCCCGTCGTCCACGGCGCGCTCGCCGTCTGCCGCGCTGCGCGCCCCACGGCCGCCACGGCCACCCACAGCATGCCCCCACCCACCCGCAGGAAGGATGGAAACCACCTAGAACTGATTAGCAACAGTCAAAAGCACCATGTTCTTCTCTTCTTTTCTTGTTGAAAAGTAGTATCGCCTGGCGGCGCCGGCAGCTCTGTCGGTACCGCTTCCCGTCCCCTGGGTCGCCGGCCTGGGCCAAAGCAAGAACCTGAGTTTTTAAAACCTGCTCCAGCAGAAATGTGCTGCAGGGCGCACACAGGCCACATGTTGCACACACGCTCTTGCCCTTGCCCATCGACCACTGTTTGGGGTCCACGCTGAGAAGTGTTTACGCAATGAGAATATCGGGCCGAACGAAAGGGGGGATAGAGAAAGGGGGGTGTACGAAATCTGCTGCATACAGCTGGTTTCGGCCCCGCCGCCGGGCCCATTCCTCGATACATGGGCGCCTCCTGGTGACGGGAGGCGCTGGGAAAATCAGCTACGTGAACTGATTATCTACCCTACCCTTTGCTATCCCCCCCTTTATGTCCCCCCCGCGACTAGCTGCCTTGTGGCATTCGGCACATCTCGTCACCGTGCCTGGAAAAGTAGCCTCTCATGAGTTTCTGGGGACTCGGGGTGTGTCTAGGGGGCCCCCTAGGAGCAGCCCAGGGGCATCTTGGAGACCCCTTGGAGGTATCCAGGGGTCTCGCGGTGGCCTCTGAGGGGGCCTCCTGGGGGTCTCTTTGGGACCTCTTAGGTTCCTGCTGGCGGTCTCGGAGGCCATCTAGGGGGGGCCTCTTGGGGCTCGAAGCGTCAGCTCAATGACCGTCTTGGGAGCCTCTCGGGGCCCTTTGAGCGTGGGGGCCGTCTTGCGCCCTGCTTAGGGCGTTCTTTGCCGTGCTGGACGCGCTGTAGAATGAGAAGCCGAGAAAGTTTTGAATCGTGCCCAAAAGCCCTTCCCCTCCAGTGATCTTTCGGCCTCCCGGGCTGGCCCATCAGGGACGCGGAGACGCCGAAGAGGAGGCGCTCGAGAGGGCTCCAGTCTTTATGTAGAGAGCGTGGCAATCCCGCGCACGCTCCCGAGACCTCCGACAAGCCACTCGGCGATGCGCACGGGTGCGCGAGAGCGACCGGAGTCAGTGGCATCACCCCCTGAAGAGTGCCTGCAATCTGCAGGGGGCATGAGGGCATTCCACTTCGAGCCTCGAGGCACGGTGGCGGATGTCGCGTTGGGCCCCGCGGCAGGAGCGGCTGAGGCAGCTGGAGGAGGCCGCCGAGCGGGCCGCGGCGGCCGCCGAGGCCGAGGCGCGGCTCCAGGAGCTGCTGTCGGGCGGCGAGGAGCCCTCGCAGAGCTCGGTGCGAGACGCGGCCGCGAGCCTCGCGCCCACCAGCGCGCTGCGCGCGCTGGCGGACGCCACGTGCGAGGCGATGGACGCCCGCTGCGAAGTCGCCGCGTCGGCGGCGGAGGCCGCAGGGGCCGCAGGCGCCGCCGGCGCGGGCGGCTCCCGCCTGCAGGCGGCCCTGGCCGAGGCCAGCAGCGCCTCCGCGCGGCTGGCCGAGGCGCTCCAGTGCGCAGGCGCGGGGCAGCCCACGCCTCCCGACTCCCGGGCGGAAAGGGAGGGAGCGGGCCAGGAGGATCACAGCGTGAGGGGGGGGTACCTCTCCGATGGCTGCGGGGATCCCCGCCACCCTCGGGCCCGAGGTCGCTCTCATCCGCTCTGGGTCCTCCGCTGGGAAGCTGGGCGGCGGTGATCGGGCGGCCGAGGTGGCCAGGAGGGGATGCAGATGAGGGCACAGGTGGAGAGGGGGGGGGGCGAGGAGGGGGAGGGAGGAAAAGGACACGGACGGAAGGCCAGCGTCGTCGGCGTCGGCGCCCCCGCACCTGCAGGAGGGGGGAAGACTGGCGGGGGAGCCAGTCATCCGCCGTCGCGAGGGACAAAAGCAGGGCTGCGGCAGCTCCCCAGGCCCCACCCCTCCGCTTGAACGTATCGGGGCCAGGCCGATCTGCGAGGGGGTCCTGGGTCGGAGACCAGCGCAAACGCGCGTGGTGTTTCTTGTCCGCTACGCACTACGGCAGGCGAGGAGAAGAGAGAGCGAGAGAGAGAGTGAGAGAGGAGAGAGAGGAGAAGAGAAGGGGAAGGAGAGGGAGAAGAAGGAGGAGGAGGAGAAGGATAATGAGAGGAGGGGGGAGGAGGAGGAGGAGGAGGAGGAGGAGGAGGGAGGCGGAGGCGGAGGCGGAGGAGGAGGATAATGAGGAGGAGGAGAAGGAGACGGAGAGGACGGGGAGGAGGAGAGAGAGGAGAGAGAGAGAGAGAGGAAAAGGAGGAGAGAAGCAGGAGGAGGAGGTGGAGGAGGAGGAGAAGGAGAAGGAGAGGGGACAAGAACATAAGGAGGAGGCGGAGAAGGAGAGGGAACGGAAAAGGGTGAGGGGGAATGCTTGTCAGTTCAGCGGAGTGGAGGGAGGGGAGGGGAGGGGAGGGGAGGGGAGGGGAGGGAGGGATGGGTAGTGGGATAGCGCTGAAGTACCGCAGTGCCCAAAGCCATCGCCGAGGACCTGCGCGCAAAACGCGCAGTCCTGAAAGTGACCACGACCCAATCCACGCTCGGAAGCTAGGCGAGGGCTGGCAAATCCGTGGTTGCTAAAACGGTCTTCCCAGAAAAACCAAAACATATACCCGGAATCATATTCAGCGCGCTAAATCGTAAATGGGCTGCTTCCCAGAAGAGAAAGAGCGCGTTCTGTGGTCGCTTGGAGGGGGGGGATTTGGAACCGGACCCCCCCCCACCCCCCCCCCCTCCCCCCCCCCCTCTCTCGTGACGGAGGGGAGAGGGGGGGGTTCGAACCCCTCCCCCTCCTGCTTCCCCTCTCCTCGGGCCGGCGCTGCGCTTGGGTCGGCGGCGGCTGGCGACGGCGGCGGGGACGACGATTTCCATTTCTTGGCCAGCGCCGGCCCCTGCGGCGGCGGGCGGCGGTGGCGGGGAGCGTCGACAAGAACGACGGTGGTGGTGGTGGTGGTGGTGGTGGTGGTGGTGGTGGTGGTCGTGGGTTGTGGTGGTGGTGGTGGTGGCGGTGGTGGTGGTTGTGGTGGTGGTGGTGAAGTGGTTTGTGGTGGTGGTGTTGGTTGTGGCGGTGTGTGGTGGTGGTGGTTTGGTGGTAGTGTGGTGGTGGTTTGTGGTGATGGTGGTTGTGGTGGGTTGTGGTGGTGGTGGTTGTAGTTAAAGTGGTGTGGTGGTGGTTTGTGGTGGTGGTGGATTGTGGTTGTGGTTTGTGGAGGTGGTGCTTGTGGTGGTGGTGGTGGCGGTGGTGTGGTAGTTTGTGGTGGCGGTGGTGGTTTGTGTTACTGGTAGTGGTGGTGGTTGTTGCGGTGCTGGTGGTGGTGTGGTAGATTGTGGTGGTGGTGGTGGTGGTGGTGGTGGTGGTGGTGGTGGTAGTGGTGGTGGGTTTTTGTGGTGGTGGTGGTGATGGTGAGTTGTGGTGGTGGTGGTGGTGGTTGTGGTGGTGTGGTGGTGGTGTGGTGGCGGTTTGTGGTGGTGGTGGTGGGTTGTGGTGGTGGCGGTGGTTTGTGGACGTTTGTTGTGGTGGTGGTGGGCGGTGGTGGTGGTGGTTGGTGGTTTGTGGTGGTGGTGGTTGGGTGTGTGGGTGGTGGTGGTTGTGTGGTGGTGATGGTGTGGTGATCGTGGTGGTGGTAGTGGTGGTGGGTTTTTGTGGTGGTGGTGGTGATGGTGGTTGCGGTGGTGGTTGTGGGTGGTGGTGGCTGGTTGGTGGTGGTGGTGGTTGTTGTGTGGTGTTGTTGTTGTTGTTGTTGGTGGTGGTGGTGGTGGTGGTGGTGGTGGTGGTGGTGGTGGTGGGTTGAGGCGGTGGGTGGTTTTGGTGGTGGTAATGGTGGGGGTGGTAGTGGTGGTAATCGTCGCTGCGTCCCCGCCGTCGCGGGCGCCAGCGCCGGCGCTGCTGGCCGCCGCCAGCGCCGGCGTCGAGGGGGGGGGTTGAACTCCCCCCCCCCTGGGCTGTCTCTGGTCATCGTCGCTGGCGTCCGTCAGCGCCGGCGCCGGCGCAGAGGGGGGGGGGGTATGAACCCCCCATTTGGGAGGGGGGGGAATTGGGACGGGGGGGGTTTTGGGGGGAGGGGAGTCCCCCTGGTTTTGATCGACGGCGCCGAGTATTGGGGGGGGGCCCACCCCCCGGTTTGAAACGCGCCGCCGAATGTTCCCAAGGCAAGCGCCCGTGAAACGCGTTCTCTCCCCAAAGAAGACAACAATTTCCTGGAGTTCCGTTTTAGCAGCTACGGGCTTGGCAGCCTTCGCCTGACGTCTAACACGCGCTGCAGCGGCACGCCGCACCAGCGACGACACAGGCCCGACCCGGCTCCCCACGGCAACCCGCGCCTCCTCCAACGAGCGAGGCTGGCGCGCGCGCTGCACCAGGCGTGAGGGCGAAGGCAAGGCCGGCGGCGCTCGAGGGCGCCGCCGAGGAAGCCCCACGGCCGCAAGCGTGGCGTGGCGACAACCGCCAGGGGTGGCGGCCTAACGCGGCGCGAGCCGACGCACCACCGAGGCCAGGCGAGGCGAGGCGAGGCGGAACCCGCTCGGCCCGGCACACCACCCACCCCACTCGGGCGCGAATAGCTGGGGGTCGATAGATCCGGGGGGGATAGACCTCCTACACTGACACGTCGATTAAGGAATTGGCCGTTCTCGGTTCGCGAGAGGGCGTCGCGGCCGCCATTTTTGCGGGTCCAGGTCCGTCGATTTCTGTCCCGGGCCGCTTCCCCTAAGGGGAGGTTTGCTACAGGGAGGTTTGTCCACCGCCGACGAAATGGGAGGAGGGGGGGGAAAGGTCCGTATCGTTTCGCCGATCCCTCTCCGCGTCTCCATCCCCATTCCGACCCCCACCATCCCACCACCCCGGTTGGGGATATGCCCCTCGAAACTCAAAGGGCCCATGTCCCCATCCAGAGGGGGTTTCGCAGGCCACGCGCGTGGGGGCAGGGATCGGTTGAACGATGCTCAAGAGGCCCCGTGGGTGCCCCTACGCCCCTCCCCCCCAAGGGAAGAGGGCGCTCCACCTCCGCCACCTCCGCCGGTCTCGCGGCCGGTCGGTGGCCAGTTTTGCCTCCTCCGGGCGGGGCGTTTCCCGGCCACCCCGGAGCCTCTCGGCGGGGCCATTGCCATGCAAGCAGAAGGGGGAGGGGGGGCGGAGGGAGGGAGAGAGGGGGCGAGAGAGGGGGGCGAGGGAGGGGGGGGGGGGGGGGGGAGGGAGGGGGGGGGGGGGGGAGCGGGAGGAGGGAGGGGGGGGGGGGCGAGGGAGGGAGAGAGGGGGCGAGAGAGAGGGGGAGGAGGACGGGGAGGAGGACGGGCAGGGGAGGCAGCCTACGACAGCGTCATCCAGACCCTTGGGCCGCGCCCGCCCAGCGGGCCCTCCTCGCAGGGAGGCGCCACACGAAACGGGGGTGGTGGGATGACGCCCCCTCCCTGGCGCGGACAACTGGGCCCCCGATTGGAAGAACGTTTCGGGCGTCGGCGAGCAGACCGCTCGTGCGCGCCCGCGGTGGGGGAGGCTCCGGCTTTTCCTGCGCGTTGGCGTGCGCGCTTCGGCGCCTATAGGGAAGAGCGGCGCTGCTTCGGGGCAGCCCCCCCCCCCTGCGGCCCCAAACAGATTGAGAGGTAGGGGGAAACTTTCAAGCAGTGCCTCAAAAGCGCAGGTAACACAGAAACTCTACTGGTGAGCGTCTGGACGCGCCTGGTTGCTCGCCTGGGGTGGCGCCAGCGGGCGAACGGGTGATCGCACCTGACGACAAGCGATCCAGGCGGTCTGTGCTCGTTACACGTGAGGGTGGAGCTGGTGCTCCCCGACGTGTTGGTCGGGGCTCGCGTCCCACCGCCAGTGGGCCAATGCGGGCACATGGAACTGGGGAGAAGCTCGAACCCCACCCCCCGTGGCCCAATGCGGCTCGTGGAAATTTGCCGAACACGCATCCCACCCCCAGTGGGCCAGTGCGGATCGTGGAAGAGCTTGACCATGGACCTAGTAGGAGGACTCGGGGCAAAGTTGGGGGCGGTAAGCGTTGTGCTCTTTGTCGCCAAGGTCGGGCGCTGTTGCTCCAAGTCGTTTGCTCACCGATGCGCGGCTGTTGCCCGCCGTGGTGGCCAGTTACATGGTCGCCGACGCAGTGCACATCCCAGTCTTTGGTTCGCAGGTCGAGCTGGTGCCACCGACGTAATGCGCGCCGTCGGGGTGCCAGTGCCCTCCGTGCGGCTTGACTGCGTGAAACTCGCGGCAGTGCAGATCACGCTGGTGCGTGACGGGGCGATGGTGCTCCTGGTCGCGCTGATCAGCGATGAGTGGCAGATGCCCGTCGTGGTGATCAGCAACGTGATGCTCAACAGCGAGATGCGGGTATTCGGGGGATCGTTCGCCCCTGGCTGATTCAGGGTCAAGTTGCTGGTTTTGGACGTGCTGGTCCACGAGTCTCTGTTGCTACTCGTCATGGTGATCAGCGACGTGGTGCTGACGGTCGTGCGGGTCTCTTTCGTGGGCGTCAGATTCGAGATGATGCTCTCCGGCGTTCCACTCGATGTCGGGGCGGCGTTGCCCGCAGAGGTGCCCAGCCACGTGGTGCTCGAGACAGGACCCGCCCCTCTCGCGGGCGGCGGGGCGGAGTTGGTGCTCCCGTGCGCACTGCGGAAAATTACGCTGCCGGTGCCAGTAGTGGTGCGCGACGGCGCTGTGGTTAAGAGTCAGTGTCCGTCCGACGCGTGGGCGTTGGGGTCGGGCCGTTGCTGTCCGCCGTGCTGCTCGACGTCGAGGTGCTGGCGGTGCCTGTTGCGCGGCCCAGTGGTGTGGCGCACGGGGTGGCGCTCGCCCCCTCTGGTGCCCGCCAGTGCCGGGCAGGTGCCTGCAGAGGTGCTGCGCGACGAAGCCCTGCTGGCGCCCATCACGTTGCTCGACCCGCCTCCAGGTGGGCCCGCGCGGGACGTGGAGGCCAGAAGGACCAGGCGGTCGTCCAAAGCGACCAGGCCAACCAGACGGCCCAACAGACCCTCTCGCCAACGCGCTGGTCCACGGCGCGCTGCTCCTTGCCGTCTTGGCTGCCAGCGGCGCACTCGAGGCAGTGCTCGCCCCTCTCGTAGAATATCGGGTCGAGCTGCTGCGTTTCGACGCGCTGCCTTCGCGCCGGGGCGTGCGTGCACGTGGCGGCGTTCCGCGCCGTCCTGCCCGAGGCCGCCCGCGCCCCGCGCCTGGCTGTCGGGGCCGAGCCGTCGCTGCCCGGCGCGCGCGTCTCAACGGGGCGCCGCCGGTGCGTGCCGCAGAGCTCAGCGCCGCGGTACTCGGCAGTGCTCGCCCCCCCCCGTGGTCGCGGCGGTCGGCCTGCTTCTCTCAGGAGGGGAAAAGGACACAGACGCAATGAATCGTCGATTCCCCAGAGAATAGGGGCAAGTATGGGAAGTGGGGGGGGAAGACAAAAACCCAGAACATATTGGAAAATGCGGGGAATCTTCATTCTCTCCGACGTTCTGATACGCGTCGGGAAAAGGGCGGCCGTCGTGCGGCCGGGCGACGTGGTGCTCGAGGGCGTGCTCGCCCCACTGGTGCGCATCGGGGTCCAGCTGGTTCTCTCCGATGTGCCGCCCGGATCTCGCGCCCCGCCCCCGGCGGGCCAGTGCGGCTCGTCGCAATTGGGGATGAGCTTACATTCCGCCTCCAGTGGGCCAATGCGGCTCTCGCAAATCAGCTGAAGCACGAATCGCACCCCCTACAGGCCGATGCTGCTCGCAAAAAAGTTCGGCCGTGGACTTAGCAGGGCGGGGTCAGAGCTGGAGGGTGTGAACGTCGCGCGCATGGATGCCAGGGTCGAGCTCATGTTGCTTCCAGTCGATCTGCTCCCCGATGAACAGCTGGTGCCCGCCGCGGTGGTCAGCGACATGCTACTCGACACAGTGCGCGTCCCAGTCTTTGGATCGCAGGTCGAGCTGGTGCTCCCCGACGTGGCGCGCAACGTCGGGGTGCCAGTGCCCGTCGCGCGGCTCCGCGGCGCGGTATTCGCGGCAGAGCAGGTTACGGTCACGCAGATCAGCGACGCTCGGCAGATGCCCGTCGCGGTGGTCAGCGACTTTATGCTTAACGTCGAGATGCGGGCATCCGGGGGAATATTCACCCCGCGCTGATTCAGGGCCAAGCTGACGGGCATGGACGCGCTGCTCCACGAGGCCCTGCTTGCGCCCGTCATACATGGTGGTCAGCGACGTGTCGCTAACGGTCGTGCGCGCCCCGTTCGTGGTCGTCAGAATCGGGATGAGGCATGCCGCTCGATGTTGGCGTGGCGATCCCTGTAGAGTTGCTCGGCCACTTGGCACTCGAGGAAGGACTCGCCCCTCTCGTGGACGTCGAGGCGGAACTGGCGCTGCTTAACGCACTGCGTAACGTTGCGCTGCTGGTGCTGGTAGTGGTGCACGGCGACGCGGCGGTTGAGACAGGACTCGCCCCTCGCCTGTGTGTCGGGATCGGGTTGCCGCTGTCTTTCGCGCCGGTGCTCCCCGACGTGCTGGCCAGAGCCCGCTTCCCACCGCTCGCGGGCCAAAGCGGCTCGTGGAAGTGGGGGGGGCTCGCCCCCCACGACCTGTCGGCCAATGCGGCCCGTGCAAATAGGCCGAAACACGCACCCGACCCTCAGCGGGCCAGTGCGGATCGCGGAAGAATTTGGCCAGAGGCTCAGCCGGACGCAGGGCGGCGCTGGAGGCAGTGAAGGTCGCAATCATGGTCGTTCGGGTCTAGCTGCAGCGCCCAGCCGCGCTGCTCCCCGATGCGCGGCTGGCGCCCGTCGCAGTGGTCAACGACCAGGTTCTCGACGCAGTTTTCGCCGCGATCGTGATTTCGCGCGTCGGGCTGATGCCCCCCGACGCGATGCGCGCCGTCGAGGTGCCAGAGCCCGTCCTGCAACTCAGCGGCGAGGCTCTCGCTGCAGCGCCCCTCTCGCCAGTGCACGACGTGGCGCTGGCGCGCCTGGTCGCGCTGTTCAGCGACGCGCTGCTGGCGCCCGCCTTGGTGGCCAGCGATGTGTAAGTCAACCCCGTGATGCGAGTGCCCTGGGCTGGTCTCGCCCCTTTCGCGGTCGCCAGGGCCCAGCAACCGCTCTCGGCCACGTCGCTCCACGAGGCTCCTCGAGAAGCGCCGTGCACGGCGGCGTCTCTGGAATTGTTCCCGGGGGCGCTTCCGGGAACATCTGAAAGCCTCCCCCAGGGGTGTGCCGGATGGGACTTGACATGGTTGCGGCGGGCATCAGCTTTCAAGCAGTGGCGAAGCGTACTGGCTCCCCTATAGCCCTACCCAACAATGTTCTAAGAACCTTTTGTGGTTTCCACGAAATGTTCTTAGAACATTTCTGGCTGGGACTGTCTTGGTTTATCACATCTGGTTTATGTTCTAAGATTTTTTTGTTCTTAGAACATATTTGGGTTCAAAGAACATTTCGTGGTATGACTATAGGAATGCCGGGACGGTCGGCCCCTGCTCAAAGCGTGGCACTCGACGCAGACATCGCCCCTGTCGTGAGCGCGTTGGACGGGCTGCTGCTCGACTACGTCGCGGTCGGCTTCGTCGTGCAGGGCGGGGTCAGGTGCTTGGCGTTGTGCGTAGTGCACTCGGCACTTGTGCTCTTTGCGTCGTTTGTCGCCGTCGGGTGCGAGCCGTGGTGAGCTGGCCGCGACAGCGGGGATAAGGCGTCTGCTCGCTCTTACTTGGTCTCTGTGTGTCCCACTGGCGCGGCGCTCCGAGAAGCGGGGTCCAGTGGTGTTTGCCGAGCATGCGAGGCGGGACAAGCTAAGGCCCTCGATGTCCCCGCGTCGTCAGACCAAGGCAAAATTGAGCTGCGCAGTACTCTTTGTGTGCTGAGCGATCCCAGCACACGTGTCACAGCTGCGGAGTGGTGGAGAGTCGGGGCCACAGCAGAGGCGAGCCCCGTCCGCGCGACCCACGCCCTCGTTGTGCGGAGCGTTGTCGGCCCCCAGACGTCCTCACGTTTAGGGCCTCGTCACTCGTCGCGCCGATGGGCTCGTGTGGGGGCGTCTTCGACATCGCCCTTCGAGATGGCAGGGATGCGCGACTCGTCGGGGATTTGGCGCCCGCTTCGGTGTTTACGGAGCTTGTGAAGGAGATTGCGCGTATGCGAGCTCAGATCCAGCGAGCCCCGTCGGTCCCGGTGCCGCAGTCGACGGGGGCTGCTTCTGGCATCGGCGGTTCCCGCTAAGGCCCTGGCACGGGTCCCCACGTTTGCGCGGGCGGGACTGGTGTCTCCGCCGCATCCCCCGCCTTCAGCGAAGCTGACGTCTTTGCTGTCCTGGGCCCTGACGTCTAAGCGGTGTGGCCCCTCGCCGATTGGATGGGGGCGCGAAGTCCGACCCGCCGCGACCCGGACGGCGGCGCCGCCGTTGGCCAACTTTCGCAACCCAATGCTGGTTTTACCCTCCTCCTCCTCCTCCTCCTCCTCCTCCTCCTCCTCCTCCTCCTCCTCCTCCATCCTCCTCCTCCTCCTCCTCCTCCTCCTCCTCCTCCTCCTCCTCCTCCTCCTCCTGTGAAGATGCCATGTTGGCCGTGGGTTGGGTTCGTAGCCTGGTTGGTGACCATGTCCCCCGCACCTTCCTGGAGGATGGGGGGAGCGGGGACGGGGGCTGGGTCCGCCCGGTCGGACAGCGCTTCGGGCGCCGCAGCGCTGCGGGTGTCTCGGTGGCCCCGCCTTGGTTCTCAACGGGATCCGCCCTGGCGGTTGTATCGGTAGGTATGTGCGGTGGTGGCATTGGTGTAGTCCATGGCCGGCTGGTGGCGGCGACCCCTTTTTCCGAGGTGGCGGGAGGGTATCTGACCGCGGATTTCCCAGGGTCCTCGTTCGGCGCCGCAGTCGTTGGCGCTCATACTGACAATGGAGGTGCACAATGGAGGTGCTGACGATGGACAGCTCTGGTTTTTGACAGGAAGACCCTCAGGTCTGCATTCAGGCTGGTTTGCTCTGCGCTGGCGGAGGCGATTTTTTTTGTTTCGAGCTGGTGGCATTTCTGGGGCAGTGTTACCTGGCTGGCGGTCGCGATGTTCACCGTGGTTTCGACGCTCATCATGGTGTCTGCGAGCCTGTGGTGCTCCTTTTCGAGGCCGTGGGGCAGGGCCTCGTTTTGATCGGAGGCTTCCTGGACACCAGATCAGGACCTCTATGCTAGCCATGCTTCCCATGTTCGTCTAGGTCTTCATCCGAGTCGTCGTGGTGGCCTGATGGCTCTTGACGCTCGACGCAATGCGGGAGGCTTCTGGTGTGTTCTGTGCGATCCCGTGACTGGCCGTGTGGAGCGACGCCGTCGGGACGTCCCATGTTCGACTACACTCAGGAGGGAAAGAAACACACAGACACAATTAATCGTCGACTTCCAAGAAAATATTGGAAAACATGGGAAGTGGGGTGGGGGAAGACAGAAATCCAGAACATATAGGAACATATGTTTCTTTAATTTGTGTGTACTTTATTCCCCATATCCTAAGATGGGGTTCTTGTTATTACTTGGACGCCTCCTACTCCCTCTCCCTCCTCCTCTTTCCTCCTCCCCTCCTCCTCTTTTCTCATACTCAGACCCAGTCATACTCAGACTTACTCATATTCAGACTTACTCATACTCAGAACTACTCATACTCAGACTTACTCACATTCAGACATACTCATACACATACTTACTCATACACAGACTTACTCACACCCAGACGTACTCATACACAGACTTACTCATACCCAGACTTACACATACACAGTATTACTCATACTCAGACTTACTCATACCCAGACGTACACATACACAGACTTTCTCATACACAGACCTACTCATACACAAGACTTACTCATACACAGACTTACTCATACACAGACTTACTCATACTCAAGCATAGTCATACTCAGACCTACTCATACTCAGACTTATTCAACACACATCAGATTTGGAGGATGTCTCAAGCGGGGCGCTGGTTTCAGTACCCCTAAGGGGAGCCGCCAGGCGTGTTTGCACGGGCTCGTTCGCGGCCATTTTGTGGGGATGTCTCAGGCGGTTTGCTTGTTTCTGGGCCCAACATCCTTCGCTTGGAGAGCAGATTGTGAGGATGTCTCAGGCGGGGCGCTGGTTTCAGCACCCCTAAGGGGAGCCGCCAGGGGTGGTTGCACGGGCTCGTTCGCGGCCATTTTGTGGGGATGTCTCAGGCGGTTTGCTTGTTTCTGGGCTCAACATCCTTCGCTTGGAGAGCAGATTGTGAGGATGTCTCAGGCGGGGACGCTGGTTTCAGCACCCCTAAGGGGAACCGCCAGGGGTGTTTGCACGGGCTCGTTCGCGGCCATTTTGTGGGGACGTCTCAGGCGGTTTGCTTGTTTCTGGGCCCAACATCCTTCGCTTGGAGAGCAGATTGTGAGGATGTCTCAGGCGGGGCGCTGGTTTCAGCACCCCTAAAGGGAGCCACCAGGGGTGGTTGCACGGGTTCGTTCGCGGCCATTTTGTGGGGATGTTTCCGGCGGTTTGCCTGTTTCCGGGCTCAACACTCTTCGCTTGGAGAGCAGATTGTGAGGATGTCTCAGGCGGGGCGCTGGTTTCAGCACCCCTAAGGGGAGCCGCCAGGGGTGGTTGCACGGGCTCGTTCGCGGCCATTTTGTGGGGATGTCTCAGGCGGTTTGCTTGTTTCTGGGCTCAACATCCTTCGCTTGGAGAGCAGATTGTGACGATGTCTCAAGCGGGGCGCTGGTTGCAGCACCCCTATGGGGAGCCGCCAGGGGTGGTTGCACGGGCACGTTCGCGGCCATATTGTGGGGATGTCTCAGGCGGTTCGCTTGTTTCTGGGCTCAACAGGGAGGGAAATGACAGGAACGAGGATGAGGAGGAGGAACAGGAGGAGGAGGAGGAGGAGGCGGGGGATCGTGAGGAAGGGCATGGGGGTGCGGAGGGGGAGGGGGAGCAGGAGGATGTGGAGGAGGAGCAGGAGCAGGAGAAGGGAGGGGGCGGAGGAACAGGAGGAGGAGGAGGAGGAGGAGGGCGCTTTGCTCGAAGGTCCTTGACGCGAGCAGAACATTTGTTCCGAAGTCCAGGACATATATACATATAACGGCGCACCGGGTCCGGGGGCCCGGGGCCGGGACCCCGACCACAAATGTGGGCTCCGGGGGGCCCGGAGGCTCGTCGGGGCTTGCCGGAGGCCTCCCCGGTCAGACAAAACGGCCCCAGGAGCGCCCAAGACGGCCCAAGAAACTTCCAAGAGGCCTCCAAGAGGGCTCCGAGATGCTGAAGATGGCCTCCAGACGTCCAAGGACGCCCCCAAGAGGCCCCAAGAAGCCTCCAACATGCGTCCCAGGAGGGCCCCTAGACGCAAAAATTGGCCCATTCCCTTCGTAAAACGTACATTTTTCACAAAGTCGCCTTTTGGGCTTTCCGACGTTACAGGACGGCCCAAGAGGCGCCCAAGACCGCCCCAAGACGGCCCAAGAAGCTTCCAAGAGGGCCCCAGGACAGCCCAAGAGGGCCCCAAGACGGCCCAAGAGGGCCCCAAGACGGGCCCAAGAGGGGGCCCAGAGGGGGACCACGAACCGCAAGCTCGAGCCTTCCGCCCCAAGAGGCCGCCAGGAGGCCCCCAGGAGGACCCAGACGTCCAAGGACGCCCCCAAGAGGCCCCAAGAAGCCTCCAAAATGCGTCCCAAGAGGGCCCCTAGACGCAAAAATTGGCCCATTCCCTTCGTAAAACGTACATTTTCAACAAAGTTGTCTTTTGGGCTTTCCGACGTTACAGGTCGGCCCAAGAGGCGCCCAAGACCGCCCCAAGACGGCCCAAGAAGCTTCCCAGAGGGCCCCAGGACAGCCCAAGAGGGCCCCAAGACGGCCCAAGAGGCGCCCAAGATGGCCCAAGAGGGCCCCAAGACGGGCCCAAGAGGGGGCCCAGAGGGGGACCACGACCCGCAAGCTCGAGCCTTCCGCCCCAAGAGGCCGCCAGGAGGCCCCCAGGAGGCCCCTCAAGAGGCCCCAGGAGACCCCAGACGTCCAAGGACGCCCCCAAGACGCCCCAAGAAGCCTCCAATATGCGTCCCAAGAGGGCCCCTAGACGCAAAAATTGACCCATTCCCTTCGTAAAACGTACATTTTTCAAAGAGTCGCCTTTTGGGCTTTCCTTTGACGCGTTTTTTACAGGACGGCCCAATAGAAAAGAAAATAGAAGAGGCGGCCAAAACACCCAAGGACTCGCCCCACGACAGGTGCAAAGAAGCTTCCAAGAGGGCCCCAGGACAGCCCAAGAGGGGCCCAAGACGGCCCAAGAGGCGCCCAAGATGGCCCAAGAGGGCCCCAAGACGGGCCCAAGAGGGGGCCCAGAGGGGGACCACGAACCGCAAGCTCGAGCCTTCCGCCCCAAGAGGCCGCCAGGAGGCCCCAAGGAGGCCCCTCCAGAGGCCCCAGGAGACCCAAGAGCCCAAGGAGGCCCCGAGAAGCCCCAAATCGGCCCAAAAATGCTTTTAGAACCTGCTTCCAGTGAGGGCCCCCGACTGGTTCGAGGCTCCCGAGAAGCTACGTTCAAAACCCCCCAGGCGGAGAGGATCTGGGTCTGGACGAGCCCCCCAACCCCACCCCAAAAAAATCCCAAGAGGGTTCCAGTATTTGTATCTTTCAGCGCTCTCTGGCCTTCTTCCCTCTCTTTCTCTCTATCTTTCTCTCTCTTCCTTTCAGATTCCGTGTCCTTGCGACCTTCTGCAGTCCCCGACGCCGCCATGGCTGGATCCGCTGGAGCGTGTCTTGTGATGTGCGGCGGTGCGAAGCCCGTCCCACTGATCAAGGCACAGGTACGAAATGATGGGTCCATCATTTCTTGCCTTCCCATGTGCGTGTTCCCAATCGATTCCTGGGCCCGAGGTCGCAAAAATTACGACGTCGGAGGTCTGGGGAGGCGGGAAGCACGACCTGGACCTCCGACGTCTTGGAAAAATCACGACGGCGGTTTTTGTAAATTTTCGGCCTCCGGGGCCCCTCGCAGGGTCCCGGGACCGTCAGAAAACGATTCAGGATGAAAAAACAAACCATCCCTAGGAAGTCGTCGAGAGGTCCAGGGGCCGCGCACAGAAAACATCACGACATCGGACGTCCAGAGAGGAGGTAGGAACACGAGGAGGAGGGAGCCCAGAACTCCTGGCGACGCAACAACCAATACAAATGCTTTTTGGACGTTTTGGGCGGGGGCCGTTTCGTCGTGGTGGTGGTGCGGTTCGGGGCTTTCTTCGTTTCGGGGCCTTCCCCCGCCGCCGCAGATCGACGGTGACGATCCGAATTAGCTAGAACCTAAGCTCGCGCGAAGCGCGCGCGTGGTTCTAGTATATATATATATATATATATATGTATTCATAGGGAGTGACTGCGAGGGGGGGGCGGTGGTTGTGTGCGGGGATCGTTGGACATGCTCACCGTGGCACTATCCTCCAACATGACATGCACGTATGGCCTTGTGTGGCTAAACGCTCGTCTTACATATCCCACTGCCAACTATCCTACAACATATGCATGTGGGAAGCTCCAAAGCTACCACGGGCTGAAAAGGGGAAAGCCTGGCAGCTGAGGAGGGGGGATGAAGAGGAAGAGGCTCGCATTCAACCGTACTCAAAGCTCACTCTGACTCATACGCAATCACTCGCATTAGGGGTCACTCGTCTTCGTCGGCCCTGTCGCCCACGTGGACGCGCTATTGTAGTCGACCGCTCATGAACACACGCTCGCCACGGCATGACATAAAACATCAGATGCACATATGGGGAGCTCCACGCAGTGAGTAATTTGTGTGTCCCAGGGCCCCTTCATACACGTAAGAGTGACCTTTCGCCGGAGCGATTTTTGGTGCAGGCACACTGGGGTCCCCCCGCTCGCCGAGCGCGGAACATGCTGGTGGCAGCTGGTCATGAGAGCCGTTCTCGTGCGTGGCCTCCCCCGCGAAGCGAAAGCCACCAGAAAATATAAATAATAAAGGCCCCCCCGCGCCCCCACGCACGAAGGTCACCTTGGCCGGGGCCACTCTGCGTGCGCCGATGTTAGGCGATACATGTTTTTTTTTTTTTTTAATTTGTTTTTTTTTTTTTTTTTATTTTTTTTTTTTTTGTTTTTTTTTTTTTTATTGTTTTTTTTTTTTTCTGTTTATTTTTTGTTTTTTTTCTTTTTTTTTTTCCTGTGCAAGTTCTTCGGCACCGCCTGCACCCCGCGCTCTCTGGCCGCCTGAGGCCCCGCCCGCCCGCGCCCTGTCTCCCCAACTAGTGCTTTGCGCGCCCCGCCTAGCTCTTGACCGGAAGAGGCTCGCTCTCGACCCGCAGACCAAAAAGTGCCCGACAGTTTGGCGCATCACTGCTGATGGCGGGGGCGGTGCCGTGGCCCTCGCAGGGCGTCGGCGGGGACCGCGATCTCCCCGTTGGGTCACGACGGGTTCCCGTCTTCTGCTGCTGAGAGTAGTGCAGCCTGGTGTGGCTGAGCTTTTGGCCGCACGGTTGCATCAGTTCCCCAATCGGTGCTTGCAGGGTCCTAGCGGAAGTTGGAAGATTTGGCGAAAGTTTCCCACCGATTTTGGTAGCAGGCTGGGTTCTGGGGTTCCCGGTTCCGGGTTCCCGGGTTCCCGGTTATTGGTTCTGGGACGATTTCGGTGGGTTCTGGGTTCCCGGGCTCCCGGGTTCCCAGTCGATCTCCTCAGCGAAAACCATCCATTGATTTTTTTTCTCTAGTGTAATTCTCCCTTGACCTTGCTGTGGTCGGAGCGGCATTTCCGGTGTATGCTGTCAAAATAGTCCTGGTGTTTCTGAGCTCGTTGGTTGTAGGCAGCGGCTGCCGGGTCGACGTCGCCACTGGCCTGGAATGCGGCGGCGCAAGTTCCCTTCCGGTTGATATTGATACGTTGCCGATTCCATAAGCTTTGCTTTAAACGGCCCTTGCTTGGTGGCTTGGGCTGCGAAGGCACGTGATTCGAAGCGCACGGCGACGGCTCACTGGAACCATGGTGGCACGCGCGATTTTATGGAAGAGGATGTGGCATGAATCATAGAAACACAGGCCCAGTCTCACCACGCCATGCGCGGAATACTAGGGGATTCGTGGCTGAGCCCTGGGTCCGTGAACCCTCGAGCCGAAACGTGAGACAATTGTAGGAGGAGGAGGAGGAGGAAGAGGAGGAGGAGGCGGAGGAGGAGAAGGAGGAGGAGGAGAAGGAGGAGGAGGAGGAGGAGGAGAAAGAGGAGGAGGAGGCGGAGGAGGAGGAGGAGGAGGAGGAGGAGACAGAGGAGGAGCAGGACGAGGAGGCGGAGGATGAGGAGGAGGAGGCGGATGACGAGGAGGAGGACGAGGAGGAGGCGGAGGACGAGGAGGACGGAGTGAGGGGACGAGGCCGGGTCTCGTTGTGCCCCCTGGTGCTGGCTGCCCCTGGCAGGCGCCCAAGGGGGCGCGGCCGCGGAGGGCGTGGCCGACTCGCTGCGAGAGGCTCGCGCCCACGGGGAAGCCACCCTGGCGGGCGCCGTGGCCGACCGCGCGCTGGCCGAAGCCCTCGCGGGCCCGCCGTGGGGCCAGGTCGCCGCTGCCGGCTGCCAGCTGCCGGCTGCTCCACCGCGCCGCCGCCGCCACAGATGCTCCGCCGCTGTGCTGCCGCGGTGCTGCCGCCGCGCCGTTGGAGCGTCGAGCGGCCGCTGCACTGCCGGGCGTCGGGCCGTCCTCGCGGCGGCGTGGTGCGCCGTGCAGCGGCCGATGTAGGAAGCCGGCGAGTCGGGTAGGCTAGGGGAGGAGCATGGGGCTGGAGCTCGGCGGAGAAGACGGAAGGTGAGGAGTCGGGGGTGGCTCAGGAGGAAGAGTGGGGCTGGAGGAGGAGGAGGCGGTGGAACTGGAGGATGAGTTTCGGGAGTTGGACTGGATGATGAGGATGTGGAGTTGGATGTGAATGAGGATGAGGAGCAGGAACAGGAGGAGAGGGAGGAGTAGAGTTATAGTAGGTTGGGATTGGGAGGAGGGTAGGAGGAGGAGGTGGAGGAAGGAGGAAGTGGAGGAGGAGGCGGAATTTAGAGGAGGCGGTGAGCCAGGTCGGGCGTACGAAGGATGTGGATTAGTGACAATCGGGGCAAGCGTACGAGGAAAGAGGGAGGAGGAGGGGAGAAAAGGAGGAGATGGGATGATGGTGATGAGGGATGAGGATGAGGATGCGGAAATTGGGATAGAGGGTACGGGAGGGGAGGAGGTGGAGGAGGAGGAGGTGGTAGAGAGAAGTAAGGAGGATGCTGAGCCAGGAATCAGGAGAGCTGGGGAGGTGGGAGTATCTTTGCAGTCCGGGGGCCGACTTCTTCGTTCCGAAAGCGTGAAGACCCGTTTTGTTTTCTTAAGCTGTTTTCCTTCAGTGCCACCTGCAAGGACATCGCAGCAGAGCAGTAACCCGTTTGATTGGTTTTTGCAGGGGCTCCGGTTTTTTTTTTTTGTTCCTTTCTCGAGGTTCTCATCGAGGTTCGAGATGTACTCTGTTCAGGCAAGATTTTGGGCCCTTCGTCCTCTCCTCCTCCTCCTCCTCCTCCTCCTCCTCCTCCTCCTCCTCCTCCTCCGCCTCCTCCTCCAGGGAGCCGACGCGCTCCTGGAGGCGACGAATGAGGACTTGCAGGCGCTGCAGGACATCGCCGGCTTCGCGACCAGCGAGGGCCGCGCCCGCATAGCCCCTGCCCTCGACGCTGCCCTGGAGGCTGGCGGTCGCATCCACGGACGCCGCAGCCCGACGTCGGACGGCGTCGGACGGCGGGACCGCCGCCGTCGGACCTCGAAGCGACGTCGGACGTCGGGCGTCGGGGCGCAGAAGTGGGGAAGGCACCGAGACGTAGCGCCCCGCGGTCGCGGATGGGAGTGAGGGGGCGGCGGGGACGTCGGCAGTCTGCGAGGCTCTGAGGAAGCCCGCCGCAGGCGCTCAATCGTCACCAAGCCGTCAGAGTGAGGGGGCCGAACGGTCATTCATTGTCCCTGGGCGCGTGGCTGCATAAGGGATTCGTGGTGAGAAGTCTGCTTGCTTCGTTGTTGAATTCTCATTTCTGAAGAATAATTATTGTTGATCCCCCCCACCGGTGCATATGGTTTTTTTCTCAATCAAAGTGTGCCCCTCGACGCTCGCACCCTGTTTTTTGACAGGGAATGTCTTCCTGCTCAAACTGGCCCCTTGGCCCCCGGGTTACAACAACAACGGCTCCCGCTTGAGACTTCCTTACAATTTAGCCAGGACCCCCGTTCCCGCCCGAGACTTCCTCGCATGTTATTCAGGAGTCGCGCTCTCGCTTGGGACTTCCTTACCAATTTATTCAGGAATCGCTCTCCCGGCGCTCTGGAGTCGCGCTCTCGCTGGAGACTTGCTTGCAACTTACTGAAGAATGGCCTTGCGTTGGAATTTTTTGCAATTTGCCCAAGCGCCGCGCTCCCGACACCCAGGCACCCAGGAGTCGCGCCCGTTGTGGCCCCATGTGCATGCCCTTCGTGGCCCCGCTGTCGCCAGTTGTGTCCCCCCTCACTGTCCTACGTGGCCCAGTTGCTACCCTCAGTGGCCCCATAGTTGCCTTCTGTGGCCCCGCATTATCTGCACCTCGTGGCCCCCGCTCGTTCGCGCTCTTCGTGGCCCCATACGCATTCCCTTCGTGTCCCCGCTGTCGCCCTTCGTGGCCTACTTCGTGCCCTTCGTTGGGGTGCCCTGTGCTTGTCGTTTTTCTCTCTCGCTCTCGCTTCTTTCCGCTAGTTGGTCCTCGACGCCGTCGTGTCGATCCGTCGCGTCGTCGCCGTCGTCTACGATGTCCCGTTTGTGTCGTCCCGGTTGCCTGCGTCCGGATCGTCGTGTAGTCTGTTGGTCGGTCCCCTTGTCCCGTTCTCTTGGGGTACGGTGTTCCGACGGTTTGTCCGGCTGGCCCTCGCCCCCCGCCCCCGCCGAACCGCCGCCCCCGCCGAAAGATCAGCGCTGCCGAATCGAGAGCGACTTGATCAATCTCAGCGCCTTGCCCCCCGTGGCCGGGCCGACGGTCCGCCGGCCCGCCCCCGCCGCTCCTTGCAGGCGCCCGCCTTCTTCTGCCAGGGAAGAAAAGAAGAAAAAAGAAAGAAAGGTTAGAAGGGTTTTAGAAAGAGAAAGGTTAAGGTTGTGTTTATACCCCCCAAAAGGGGTTCGATCGAAGACGAAGAGGGCGGGTATCAAGGGTTTGGGAAATACGCGTTATTGGACACTCGAGCATATAAGGGCGATCAGTCTTAAAATTATTGTTGGTGTTGTTGTTGTTTGTGTTGTTGTTGTTTGTTGTCGTCGTCCCACCCGCGACCTAACCCACGACCCACCCCTCCACCCACCCCGCGACCCACCCCGCGACCCACCCGCGACCCACCCCCCGACCCACCCGCCACCCACCCCGCGACCCACCCTCAGGGGAGGAAAAATCGCCCGGACCCGACAATTGACGTTTACTAAACGGCCCTGGGCGTTGACTAAACAGCCCTGCCCTGTTCGGTTCATTCCTTGTGCGCGTTTACTAAAAGGCGGCCTTTGGGGGTGATTATTATGGGGTGGATTTTCTGCCCTCTACACCCGCGACCCACCCGCAACCCGACAATGGCCCACCCGCGACCCACCCGCGACTCATTTGCGACCCACCTGCGACCCACCCACATTGGTTCAACGAAAAAATCGGCGCCTGCGGCGGGCTTGTTGCAAAATTTGTGAAACTTTGGCGCATGCGGCGGGCTTCTCCAGAGTCTCGCAAACCGCCGACGTCCCCACCGCCCCCTCACTCTTATCCGCATCTGCGGGGTGCTACGTACAACGAGCTCGCCGCATTCGCCGATTTTTTCGTAAAAGCAATGTGAGTGGGTCGGCGGGTGGTTCGCGGGTGGGTCGCGGGTGGGTCGCGGGTGGGTCGCGGGCCGGGTCGCGGGTGGGTCGCGTGTGGGTCGTGGATGGGTCGCGGGTGGGGTCCGGGCCGGGTCGCAGGGGGCACGATGACAATAAACAATAAACAACAAGAATGAACAACAAACAACAAACAACAACAATCATGTTACCCTCATGCGCCATGCTTCCACCAGACGCATGCGACCATCATGATAACCATAACCATCATGGGTTTTTCTTGTTCTAAAGCGGGGTCCATTTTTCCCATTCCCATATCTCCCGCCCAATGAGGCCCTGCAAACGCATCCTCCGAGGAATTTCAACATATCCCATCTCGAAAAAGCATGCACGCGCCTTGCTGCGCCGTTGCGAGACCGCCAGTGGAGCCCTAGCCAAGGATAAAGCACAAGGAAGTATCAAACGACAGGATTGCGTTGGTGGGGATGGGGGCTGTCTGCGGCGAGGCAAGGACCTGGCCCTGAATAGAAAGGGAGGAGGTCTCGAGCAGGGCCGCTGTTGTTGCTGGGAGCGGCGCCAGTTCTGAAAAGAGTAGGGCGCTAGTCCTGCGTAAAACAACACGAAGTCTTGAGCGGGAACGCTGGTTTGGTTGGGACGGCGGTTGCCGGCGGCGAGGAGGAACACCGCCTTGAGTGAGAAAGGAGAAAGTCTCGAGCGGGAGCCGTGGTTTTGAAAGGAAGAGGGCTGTTGGCGGCGACGAACAACATTGCCCTGAGGAAACAGGAAGCCTCGAGCGGGAGCGGAGCGTTGTTCTTGCTGGAAGCGGCGCCAATTCAAAAGAGGGTAGGGCGCCAGTCCAGTGTAAAACGGGAGGCAGTCTCGGGCGGGAGCGCTGGATTTGTCGGGCCGGCGGTTTTCGGCGGCGAGGAGGAGCACCGCCTTGAGTGAACAAGGGAGGAGGTCTCGAACGGGAGCGTTGTTGTTGCCGTGGGCAGCGCCGATGAGAGAAAGAGTAGCGCGCCAGTCCAAGGTAAAACGGGAGGAAGTCTCGAGCGGTAGCGCTGGTTTTGCTGGGGCGGCGGCTTTCAGCGGCGAGCAGGAGCACCAAATTATCATGACGTCTCGAGCGGGAACCGTGGTTTTGTCGGGACGGCCGTTGTCGGCGGCGAGGAGCAGCGCCGTCCTGAGAAAACAGGAAGGAAACCTCGAACGGGAACGTTGTTCTTGCTGGCAGCGGTGCCAATTCAAAAGAGAGTGTGGCGCCAGTCCAGCGTAAAACGGGAGGCAGTCTCGGGCGGGAGCGCTGGTTTTGTCGGGCCGGCGGTTTTCGGCGGCGAGAAGGAGCACCGCCTTGAGTGAACAAGGGAGGAGGTCTCGAACGGGAGCGCTGTTGATGCTGGGGGCAGCGCCGATGAGAGAAAGAGCAGCGCGCCAGTCCAAGGTGAAACGGGAGGAAGTCTCGAGCAGTAGCGCTGTTTTTGTTGGGGCGGCGGCTTTCAGCGGCGAGCAGGAGCACCAGCCTTGAGCAAAAAAGGAGGATGTCTCGAGCGGGAACCGTGGTTTTCCGGGACGGGGGCTGCCGGCGGCGAGGAACAGCGCCGTCCTGAGGAAACAGGGAAGAAGCTTCGAGCGGGAGCGTTGTTCTTGCTGGGAGCGGTGCAAATTCAAAGAGAGTAGGTCGCCAGTCCAGCGTAAAACGGGAGGCAGTCTCGGGTGGGAGCGCTGGTCTTGTCGGGCCGGCGGTTTCCGACGGCGAGGAGGAGCACCGCCTTGAGTGAACAAGGGAACATGTCTTAAACGGGAGCGTTGTTGTTGCCGTGGGCAGCGCCGATGAGAGAAAGAGTAGTGTGCCAGTCCAAGGTATAACGGGAGGAAGGCTCGAGCGGTGGCGCTGGTTTTGTTGGGACGGCGGTTGTCAGCGGCGAGCGGGAGCACCAGCCTTGAGTAAAAAAGGAGGAAGTCTCGAGCGGGAGCGCTGTTGTTGTTGGGGGGGCCTTTTTGGCGCCCCCCCAACCGCTCGAGCGCGAGCTTCATTTTCGTGAAAATGCAGCCGTCGCCGAGGCGAGAGTGCCAGGGCGCCTGGGGGTGTCCAACAATGATAATTGTTACGCAATTAACATTCACCAACCAACATCAACAACAACAGCAGCAACACGACCAACACCAACACCAACAACACCAACAACAACGCTAATCATTTGAAGACTGGTCGCTCTTACTTGCTCGCGTGCCATTCATTCACAACGTATAAGCAAACCCCCTCGGTGCCCGCATTCTTCGTCTTCGATCGTACCCCCCCCTGGTTTTTTTTCCTTGCCTGCCGCACGTCTTTCGTGCAGCCCTTGATGCAGGGGAAGAGAGGACGGATGGAAAGCGGTGGGAGAAGGATGAAACATTGGATTAACAGGAGCGGGGCTAGGAGCAGAAAACACGTGGCAGAACCAGACGGGCCCGTTGGATGGGTAGACCCTAACAGGCGGGTCGGGAAGGCGGGCCCAAGCGCCCAGGTCGAGGAGGCGTATTGCTGAAGCGTGAATCTTGCAAGAATCGCGAGGAGAGCTCTAGCGATAGCGCGAGTCCCAAGTAAATCGTGAGAAAGGCCAAAGCGAGTGCGTGACTCCTGAGTGTCGAGGGCGCGGCGTTTGAATAAATCGCGAGGAAGTCAGACGCAAGAGCGCGATCCCTGCGTAATGTGTGAGGAAGTCCCGCGCGAGAGCGCGATGTTGGAAGACATTGTATTGTGAGGAAGTATCAGGCGAGAGTCGTTGTTGTTGTTGTTGTTGTAGATCGGGGCCCAACAACCCGACTGAAACGTACAATGGTTACGGGAGGGGGATCCACACTAATGTTTTCAGAAATGGGAATTCGACAACAACAACAGCAGCAACACCAATAACACCAGCAACAACAGCAACCCTCATTTTAAGACTGTTTGCTAGTACTTTTTCGCGTGCCATTCGACACGTATACTCCCAAACTCTGAATACCCGCCCTCTTCGTCTTCGACCGTACCCCCATTGGGGATCTATCTTTCTTGCCCGCAACGTGTATTTCGTGCCGCCCCTGGTGCAGTGGACGAGAGGACGGACGGAAGGAAGGGACAAGGGGGTGGAAGGAGGATGGAGCCCGAGAGAGAGTAGCGGGAGGTAGGAGGAGAAAACACGAGGCAGAACCTGACGGGCCCGTCCGGCGGGTAGACCCTACCAGGCGGGTCAGGAAGGAGGGCCCAGGCGGCCAGGTCGGGCAGGCATGTTGTTGAAGCGTGCGTCGTGCATGAATTACGTGGAAATCTCGGGCGACAGCTGGATTTCCAAATCAACCGTGAGGAATTCTAGAGCGAGAGCGTGACTCCTGAATGTCGAGGGCGCTCGAATAAACTGCGAAGAAGTCCCACGCGAGAGCTCGATGTCTCCATACATTGTGAGGAGGTCCCGCGCGAGAGCCCGATTTGGGAATAAAGTGAGGAAGTACCCGGAGGGAGCCGTCGTTGTTGTAAGCTGGGCGCCAACAACCAAATTTCGAGACTCAAGACAATTTCAGAACACAATGTGCCCCGGAGGGGGGAATCAACAATACCTTTTCAAAAAATAACGATGAGAACAGCAGTTTCACCACCAATAACAACACCAACAATAAGGATACGATTCACAATAACAACACCAGCACCACCAACAACAAGAACGACAGTCCGCACCGCAGAACCTCACTTCAGAACCTCACTTCAGCCACGCGCCCAGGGACAGTGGATGACCGTTCGGCCCCCCCACTCAGACCGCTACCCTTCCCTCGTTTCCCCCTCCCTGGGGCCTCGTGGGAGCCCCTCATCGCCACTGCTGGAGAGAGGTTGAAGTATCAAATGAAAAAGGTCCATGAGTGTTGCAATCAATTGCCAAAGAAATGCGGAAGGCAAATGGTGCGCTTCCTTCGGTTGTGGACGGGCGTATGGTGCCCATCCGAGAGGCCGATTGGTGCCTCATCCCAAGAAGAGGCCCATGACGGCCACGACTTGGGTGCGGGATGCCATTTGTTGGCCCCCCTGTGCCCACCCCGTCCCGCTCACAGGGTCTTCACATCCCCCGTATGGTGGTGGGATGGGTGAGCGGTCCGCCTCCCCCCGGGCCGCACGTACTGCCCGAGGTTCGTGGGGATTTGAATTGAGGGCAATGAAGAATCCCGTTCCCTCCTCGAGAACCTGGTCAGAACGCGCTCCCTGCGAGAGGTCCAGAGTGTAGCGGTATCGGCACCTTTTGGTTTCCCCAGGGGCCGATCTCGGCAGCGGCCGGGTGTTTGCCGCACCCTCGGACCGACGCCGCAACAGAAACCAGGTCTCTCGCGGGAGTGCGGAGGTAATCGCGCCTCGCGGGAGCCGCCCCCCGCGCCCCCCCCCCATCGAGGGGTCGGGCGCGAGAGCTCGAAGGCAAGCGCGCGTCGCACGGAGCGCGGAGTTCTCTGCGCTCTGCAGCCCTGAAGAAGCGCGGGACGTGTGGAGCAGATCACGGCCAGAGGCAGTCGCGCGTGCGATGCTGCGGGGAGCGGGCCCATCCGAGAGGGCCCCCAGGGGGGGCTCGAGGAGGGCCAGAACGCGCATCCGCCTGCTCCTCCTCCTCCTCCTTCTCCTCCTCCTCCTCCTGCTCCTCCTCCTTGCTCCTCCTCCTGCTCCTCCTCCTGCTCCTCCTGCTCCTCCTCCTCCTCCTCCTCCTCCTCCTCCTCCTCCTCCTCCTCCTCCTCCTCCGCCTGCTCCTCCTCCTCCTCCTCCTCCTCCTCCTCCTCCTCCTGCTCCTCCTCTCCCCATGCTTCTCCTCCTTCCTCCTCCTCCTCCTCCTCCTCCTCCTCCTCCTCCTCCTCCTCCTCCTCCTCCTCTCGGGCTGTTGGGAGCCTTGAGACGGGGGTCAGTGCAAACGGGGTCAGCCACGGCACCGGATCCTGCAGGATCCTGCGAAGACCCCCTCTGGCCGACCAGGGTCAGCGAGCCGCTCGTGGCCGCGAGGAGGCCGCACACACTGGCTGACCCGGGTTTGCGAAGACCTGCGTTGCAGTTTTTGTTTTCCTGCATGGCAGTTTTTGGCTCCCTGCTGACCCAGGTCTGGATGGACCCGGGTCAGAAGATCCCCGATTCTGGTTCTTGGTCCCATGCCCCAGGGGCAACGGTACGGGGTGGGGACAGGCCAAGGGGGGGGACGCATCGACCCCCCCAATCGCCCATCGATCGCCGATTGGGGCTGCGAAAGCCCCACCCCGCCCATTGAGGTGCGGATGCGCTGTCGGCGGCCCATCGCCGATCTATCGGCGATGTATCGCCGATTCCAGGTCGACGTTTCCCCCCCTAATCGTTGCCCCTCAATGCCCATGCCTCCATGCAGAAAGCAAGCTGAAGCGCGCAGACGCTGGCCCAAGAGAGTGGAAGCCCGCTGGGCTTGATGCGCCGGGGAGGTCCACGGATTGCTTCGCGAGACGCGGGGCGGACGAAAACAAGCCCAGGCCCGACACCAACTGCTGCACAGCGCGGTGGCGGGCATCTAGGGATCGGTGGGTGCGCCGTCGCGGCAGCGCTTTCACCGATCCTGGGCCCGGAAGGGGCCTGGCCAGGATCGTTGTGGGTGGATGCGTTCTGCTGGCCTCACGCAGCCAGCAGCACCACGGCCCGCAAGCAGGGAGGAGCTGGGAGGAGCTGGCTCTGAGCATCTCGAGGCTGTTTCGAGACCGGCATTGGCAGGCTAGGACCAGGAGCCGCTTGAGTGGCGCAAGGAGGCTGGTGCGCCAAACTCGTGGGAGGATTCTCTGGATGTGGGCTCGCTCCGGGAGTGTGAGCGTGCCACGCGCGCAACAAATAACATGTCTGGACGCGCCCCAGCGTGCCGCGGGCACGGTGGAAGGTCCTGTTTCTCACCCTCCTCCGTTTTATGTTGGTCAGAGATGGATGTCTCCTCCGTTTTTTAGAGAGTTCGCCGCCTCCCCTCTGCCTTCCCTCTCCCTCTCCAAAAGATTTGCGCGGGAAAAAAAATGGTCAGAGATGGATGGCATTGACAGCGTGGGCCTCCTGAAGCTGCTCCTCCCTAATCCTCGTTCTGTTCCCCTCCTCCCTCGGCCTCCAGGCTGGCGACTGCGTCGTGGGCCTGAGAGAGGCCATGCAGGGCTCCGATCGGGCGTCCCTGGAGGACCGCGTCGCCCAGGCTCGTCCTCCTTCTCCCCCCCTTTGTCAGGCATCATGACTTACGCCAGAAGTCCGGCTGGTGTCACATTCCCCACAGGCTCGGGTGAAGAGCGAGGGGCCCCGCCGGTTGTAGATTGTCCCTCCTCGGTCCCGACGGCTCCGTGCGGGTCCCCCTAGCTGGGCACCGCCAGCTCCCCCACCCCCTGTTTGGAATAATGATAATAATGATCAAGGTCAGTAATCAGAATAATCAATAATACGTCTCATTTTTCAGTTCACCCCATCAAGTGCGAGTTGGCCGAGCGATTCTGCGGGTAAGGATTTCTGCGAGACCATTCTGATATATATATATATATATATATATAAACATATATATATGTACACATGTATGTATGTTTATCCCCTTTTTAGTGTTTTGGCGCCCGAGTCGTCCCGCGCCTCATTCGTCACGTATTATTTCTATCGTTCGTCCCATCACCCCTTATTTTTCACATATTACTCGTATCACTTGCAGAAAGAGAATAGTCTATTCTTTGGCTTCTTTCTTGTCCTCCGAGTGACACGGGTAATATGTGAAAAATAGGGAATGCTGGGACGAGTGGTATAGTAATACATGACAAATAAGGTGGGATGCGCGAAGCGCCTCCGGGGGGTCCCGGGGCCGCTGGGTAAGCGCTAAACATGACAACATGCAGCCGCTTTGGCCGTTTCTTGCTTGGCGCCCGGACGTTCTCGTCGTTGTCAGTCGGCCGCCGCAGTGGTTCGTCGTAAAAGTCGAAAAGCAAAGTGTCAAGTTCGACTTGCCCCTGTCTGACTCAGTCCGGGGTAAGTCCACGGTTGACGGTTTGATTTTCGCAGTGGTTGGGACGTTTCCTCCCCACTCCTCCCCTCGAACATTTACCCGTCTACCGCCCTCTGTATTTATGCACCCCTATCATCTCACGTGCTGGGCAACAAACCCACGTCTCATTTTTAGTTCACCCCGTCAATTGCGAGTTGGCCGAGCGACTCTGCGGGTAAGGATTTCCGCGAGACCATTATGATATATATATATATATACATATGCATGTACATATCCCCCTGTTTGGTTTTTTGGCGCCCGAGTCGTCCCGCGCCTCATTCGTCACGTATTTCTCGTATCACTCGTCCCATCACTCCTGTTTGTTTCACATACTACTCGTATCATTCGTAGACATAAACTATATTCTTGGGCTTTTTCCTTTTCCTACGAGTGGTGCGAGTAACATGTGAAAAATATGTAATGCTGGGACGAGTGGTGCAAGTAATACGTGAAAACATAAGGTGGGGTGCGCGAAACGCCTCCGGGGGGACCCGGGGACGTTGGGTAGGCGGTAGACATGACAACATGCAGCCGCTTTGGCCGTTTCTTGCTTGGCGCTCCGACGTCGTCGTCGTTGCCAGTCGGCCGCCGCCGTGGTCTATGGGAAAAAATGTATTTTTCAGTATTCACGACTTTTCGGATTCCACGGCGTTGAAGACGGTCTAAGAGGCCCCTAAGACCGCCCAAGACGGCCCAAGACGTTTTTAAGAGGCCCCTAATATAGCCCAAAAGGGCCCCAACACGGCCCAAGAGGCGCCCAAGACGGCCCAAGAGGGTTCCAAGACGGCCCCAAGAGGGGGACCACGAACCGAAGGCCTAGCCTTTCGTCCCAAGCAGCTCCCAGGAGGCCCCCAGAGCCCCCCAAGAAGCCCCAAGAGGCTCCCAAGAGGCTCCCAAGGGGCCTCCAAAAGGGCCCGACAAGAGCCGCAATAGGACCCCCAATCAGGCCCAGAGGCGCAAAATAAAGAGCGATCGGTAACGCAAAAGGCTCTTCACACCAAGGCTCCAAAGAGCGAGCGGTGACGTAAACAAGCTGATAAGACCAAGGCTCCCAGCAGAGAGCGGTGACGTAACAAGTTCCTGACACCAAGGCCCAGCCAAGGCTCAGGAACGGGCGGCAACGCAACAATCTCTGAACACCAACGCTCCCACGAGCGAGGGGTGACGTAACAAACTCTCAACGCAAAGGCTCCTGGTACGAACGGTGGTGTGAGTAATTTCAGTTTCTGTGTCTGAAGCGCTCTTTCCGTTTCTGTGCCGGGCCAGGTCTAGTGGCTTCTGGCCCCAACCCGCCAACTTGCCTGGGTTTCTTGGGGTGAGCTTCGGCGGCTTATTGAGATGCCTCTCTCTCGGATTCAAGTTATATGACCCAACTGGTCCCGAGGGGGCACCGCGTGGGTCATATCGATCTTGATGGGCGGTGTTCCATTGTGTATGGGTTGTGGTTCGGAGGCCTCTTAGATGCCTCTCGGCGGCTCTCGGCGGCTCCTTGGAGGCCTCTTGAGGCCTGTTGGGGGCCTCTGATTGGCATCCTTGGGTTTCCTGGCGGCTTCTTGGGGCCTTCTCGGAGCATCTTGGGGCCTCTTGTCATCTGGACCAGCGTGGGTTGGCCCAGGGCGTTCGGGGCGCATCCTCCCCGCTCGGGAGCCAGGTTTAGCGGGACCAGGAGGTCCATATTTGAACAGGCTGTATGACGAAATGTTCCACACGCCGGTCGTCAAAAGTATGTATTCTTGGACGCCCAAATGCTAATGGAGGATGACGATTAATAAATGACCCAGGGTCGTGTTCACGTTGTGTCGCCCGGGATGACGATTAGAAAGAACCAGCCGCGGGCTGGACAATTTTTTTGATCGTTCTCCTCCAGTAAGAAAATTTTGCAGAAATATCAGACCACTATGTGTTTTATCGTTCTCTCTCATTTTTTATGAATTGCCATCCCGCGTTAATCTATTGTAGGCGCCTTGCTGCTTCAAGAGTCGAGCGGTTGTCCGTCTTCCCTCCTCTTCAAGGGGTGGGAGGACATCCTCTCCACTGCCACCGCCTTCCTACTTGATGTGTCCACCCATTTCTTCCGACCGAAGGACATCACATACATTCGGGTTGTATGTGTGATCGCAGCGTAGACTCCAAGCAGGTCATTTCTGTCTCTGTCACTTTGCGGTGTCTGGTGCGCGGGACCCTGATGTAGCTACAACGCACAGCACTGCGAAGCAATGCTGGGCGACCGTGTAAGAAAACTGAGTTGCGATTACCATTGGAGCGATTGTTTACGCACAGACCCCCGGTCAAGCGTAGAGCGGTCTGGTAGTAAGAGAGCGAATGCGGCGAACGTACCAGCATTCATGAATAGATTGGGGAGGTGGTTTTTGTCAGCCACGCGCAGAGGTGCATGGGAGGAGGTGGGAAGGCTTCTTAGAAGCACCCCTGCCTCTTTGAAGGTGAGGGCCTTATCTATATATCTATCTATCTATATATATATATATCTATCTATCTATCTATCGATATATTCATATATCTATCTATCTATCTATCTATCTATCTATATCTATGTATCTATATATCTATATATATAGATCTATATATGTATATGTCTGTCTATCTATCTATACATCTATATATATATGTCTAACTATATATATTTATCGATATAGATATACATATACACAATCAGGGTATCTATAAATATATACATACATATATATACACATTCAGGGCTGGCCCCTTGTGAGAAGCAGTCTCCTCTAAGGAGCCTCCCCCCCTCTCCCTACTCCCTGGTGCGCGCCGCCAAACCCAGACATGCGACGTCCAAGCCCTTTCAATACAGTGCCGTTTTTGATACATGCTCCGCGTGCGGATCATGTGTAAAAGTACAGGGATGTAGTATTGAAAACAACGATGAGTTCATGCATGCATTTATTCATTCATAAATCATGTATTCAAGTCCCAGATGTCAGGAAATCCTATGTATTAAAAACTGCCCTGTGCAGCGCCCCTGGCAGCCCCGACCCTTTCCCCTGGGCCCGCTCTTCCTCCCGAGTCGTTTTGCTGAACGGCCCAGCGAGGCCCAGCGAGGGCCCCCCCCGAGGCCGAGCACGGCCGAACACCTCCCGTTCTGATGATTCTTCTGCGACGCGATCGCGTCTGGGAGATCGGTCCTCCTCCATCGGGGGCGGCCAAGAGGGGGGTGATGACCAGGGCGGGGTGGAGATCATGGCGTGGGCCAATATATATATATATATATATATATATATTCCCAGATCTCGTGGCGCCTCTTCCTGTTTCATGGCGTGCCTGGCCCCCCCCCCCCGTGGGCCGCGCACGTGCCGCCGGCCACGATTTGCGCCCCCTTGGTGACGGGGGTGGGAACCCACTCGGGTGCCCCTGGGCTAGGGAGGGAGGGAGGGAGAAGGGAGGGAGGAGGAGGAGGAGGAGGAGGAGAGGAGGAGGAGGAGGAGGGGGAGGGGAGGGGAGGAGGAGGAGGGGGAGGAGAAGGAGGAGGAGGAGGAGGAGGAGGAGGAGGGGGAGGGGGAGGGGGAGGAGGGGGAGGAGGTGGACGTCCCCTCTTGGCCGCCCCCGCCTCCAGGCGGAGCGGCTCGGACTCCTGGCCGGCGGCTGCCACCGGGACCTGGTGGAGGAGCGCCTGGCGGAGCTGCGGGGGCCCGCCGAGGCGGCGGCCCCGGGCGCCGCAGCGCCGCCGCCGCGGCAGGGAGGTCCTCAGCAGCCTCGAACTGAGTCCCGAAGTCTCTGCACGAACGAAATCGGCACGGAAAGAAGGGGTACAATGCCCAACAGCAGCTCCTGTTCATTTTGAACAGGACTCGCTGTCCGCGCCGCCGCGGCCTGTGCCCATTCGAGACAGAAGGCCGCCTGCCCAACAGCGGCCGCTGTTGGTGTGGGACAACATTTGTTGTTGGGCATCGTACCCATCTTTCCGTGCCCATCTCGGGCGTCCAAAAAGTCGGGCGCGTCCCTCTACAGGAGGAGGGTTCGAACATAGTCAGGCATCATCTGGGGACGGTGTTTGCTTCTGTTGATATGCGTATATAATGTTTGGGTGCGTGTTGGCTATATTCTGTGTTTATTCCAAACATCTGCCTGCAGTCGGACGTGCCCGACCCAAACTTGGCCCTGAGTCGGGCACGTCCCTCAGGAGGAAGACTCCCGAGGAGGAAGAGGTACCAACACCTCTACCCTCCCCTCGTTTCTCCATTTTTGGGCCTCCTGGGCCTCCGTTGCCGCCACTGCTGGATTCGCCTCGAAATCCTGCTCAGAACGCACCCCAGGAGAGGTCTGGGGAGTAGCGGTACCCGTACCTTTTGGTTTTTCCCAAAGATTAAAAATTAGTCGGACAAAATAGCATGGGGATGATTGTCCTAGTATTTCAAATTATTCTTGAGTGTGTTTTGGCTATGATTCGTTTCTCTTCCAAAATCCGCCTGTGGGAAGACATGCCCGACCTAAACGGATCCCTTATTCCTAAGATCGACAAGCCCAGGGCGATGACAATCTCAGGGATGTGCCTTCAGAAACTGAAGGGATCATTCAGATCGGCACCTAGGTAAAGGGATGCCACACATAGGGACATGGATATGCTTGAGCCGGGAAGAGGTGCAGTCTCTGGGACCAGCACCGACCTGTCTGCGGAGCGCAAGTGGGGCGAATTCGTGGACGACAACTCCAACCTCATCTTCATCGACCTGGAGCTCACCTCTGGATTCTACGAGTTTGACCGCAGGCCCAAAATCCTGGAAGCCGCCGTGCTAATAACGGACCAGGACCTCCAGGAGTTGGGCCGCGGTTGTTGGGTCGTGGGTGGCTTCACTAAAGAGGAGCTCATGAGTCTGGGTGAGTTCCACCAGGCGCACTTCCGAGACAAGCTGCCTGGCGGTCCGTTCCCCAGGCTCTCGGGCAACCACTCTGGAGGAAATGGACTTTTCGCGGACGTGCTCAACTCTAGTACAACCCTGAGAGAGGTCGAGGAAGCCGCGTTGAATTTGATCCGCAAGCATTGCCCCAAAGGCGCCTGCCCACTGGTGGGTTATTCGGTGCAATGCGACAGGGAGGTGCTGAAAGCGGAAATGCCGCAGGTATATCAGCATCTCAGCCATAGGATTGTTGACGTATCTTCATTCTTCCACATGGCGAGGCACTGGGTCCCAGAGAGGATGCGGCAGTGGGAGGGCAGGGTGAGCCGATACAACCATCGAGCCCTGAACGACGTCGAGGATTCGGTGGAGGCCTTGCGCTTCGTCCGCCAACACCTCTTCCAGAAGGGGGCGCGTGGGCGGGGCTTCGGTGGATCCCACTCCGCAGGCGCGGCTTTGGGCACGCCTGTGCGCGCGGAGGTGGCGCAGGGAACTTAGTTTGCGGCGGTCGACAAAAAGTGCACGTGCGCGCGAGCATGCGAGCTGGCGCACCATGGTGCTAACGGTTCAGTGCATGGTGCCTGGCCGCTCAGCAGCAAGGTCGCAGCAAAGTGGTCATTTGCGCATGGATGATGCTCGAATGTTCAGTTAGTCCTCGCTGAAACAACCCTCCCAGGCTCTTCCTGATGCGCTTCCGTTTGAATTCCCCAGTGGTTTCGCAACGACAGAAAACGAAGCTGGCTTCCTCGCATCGATACATTCGGGAGACCCGCGTATCCAGAGGCATTGTTCCACCCAGCGTCTTCAACACTGCCCATGCGATTCTCAGCCAGCCGATCGAGCAGTTACGGACCACGTGTGCGTTTGACGCGTTTTTGCTCACATTTCGTTGATGTGCACGTTTGTTGTAGATTGTGGTATTCCGTGTAGCAGTCGTGGCTCGACGTTTTAAACATGTGTCATTGCAGTTGCATCACGCATTGGTTTCAGTAGTTTCCAGGTTATCGGTAGTACTGGGGTTTTCCCAGATGGCTGCGACGTGTGTCAGTTCTCGTCCTAGACTCCAGCGAGACGTGACATACGATACGCTCTTCTGCCGGATCGTAATTTCAGTAACATGATGGCGTTCCCCCGGAGGCTCAGAGAACAATAATGTGTGACACATCTGCTCAGCCAGACCCTACATGAGCACGACATGCTACATCGTGTTTCCCCAGCGGAGAGAACGCCGTAACTTGGTATAGGTTGCCTCCACATGGCCCAGAGGGCGGTAACAGTAAGTCGGGCCCGTCCCTCTACAGGAGCGATATTCAGAAATAATCACAAAATAGTCAACGGGGGCCATTTTTAACTATTTGGGGGGACGCTTTGGAGCACTTTTGGTCATTTTTAAATTTTTTTCCTCCAAGATCCCCCCTGTAGGGGGACAGGCCCGGACCGTAGGAGGTGATCCCTTGGGCCGCAGAGGCCGCAGCGGCGCCGGCGGGGCCGCCCGGTGGAGGCTCTGGTCGGCGGTCCCGGGCTGCTTCGCCTCCGCTCCAGCCGCCCTGCGTCCTCGCCTTTCCCCCCCCCCCCCTCCGCGCGGTCTGCCGCGGGGCCCACTGCCGTCGGTTTGTGTACGTGCGTGCATATTTGCATGCACGGCAACATTACATCGCTCACCCTCCGGATCTTCGCCTCCGGCCCCTGTCCGCGGCGGACCTTCTCTTGTGCAAGCTCTTCGGCACCGCCTGCACCCCGGGCCCCGCCCACTCCGGCCGCCTGAGGCGCCGCCCGCCTGTGCCCCGTCTCCCTAATTAAAGCTGTGCGTAGCCCGCCTAGCTTTTAGCGGAAGAGGTTCGCTCTCGCCCCGCCGGCCAACAAAAAGTGTATATTTGCATGTGTGCAGGCATCAGTGGGTCTCTCTCTCTCTCTCTCTTTCTCTTTCTCTGCTTGCATGTGTACATGTGTCCACATGTAAACACACATATATATATATATAGATATATACATACACACATATATATATATATATATGTGGGTATACACATGTATGTGACTGGTATCGTGGATTGTTGGGTATCCCAGACAGCTGGCGTATAGTCAGTACTGGAGCCTTTTTGGGTCTTTCGGGAGCCTACCGGGTGTCTTGGCATCTTGGGCAGTGTTGCAGTCATCTGGGGGGTTCCGTGGACATGTTTGCAGTGCCGTCGGTCAGTCTAGCGTGCATTTTGGGACCGTTTTAACTTGGTCGTTGCGCCGTCATGGATATTTTCTTAGGGCCGTCGTGGGGCCTCGTGGTTGCCGCTCCGGGGGATATTCGGAACATCTTGGCATCTTGCGGCCACTTAGTATGAAATCCATTCAGAATCATACGTATTGAATCGCGTAGTGTTGGTCGAATATAATTTGCCTTCGCGGACCTCCCGAAAGGCCTCTCTGAGGCACCTTTGGTGTTTTGGGGGCCATTTGGGGCCTCTTCGGCATCCCTTGGGGTCTTCAAAGGGATTGTTGGGGCCCTGTTGAAGCCATTGGGGCCATCTTGACATCCTTCGTGGTCATCTCGTGTCTACTGGAAGCAAGCGTTGGACACCTCCTCAGCGGCGCTCGGATGCCAGGGGGGGCCTCGGGAAGTGGGGTGCCCTCAATCACTGGCTTATACTATAGCGTTGCGCTCCACGCGGGCAATACTGCCGAGTATTACACTGCAGTTTCAGCGTTCGCGCAAATGTGGGTTCAACTGTGTATCATCCCGCTTCCAAGTGGGGTTGTCACGTTCGTGAGGCAATGTCATGAGAGATGAACGGATGACAACCACGCACATCTGCACACAACTTCTTCACCACTGCTGTCTGTGTCACCACCTCGTCGCCATCACCATTCACAATCCAAGCCCCACAGCTGCACATGAGAGTGAGGGGCCATGTGACATAGTGCTTCCTTGCATTGGCTGCTGTGCTAGGGCGACAATTTCAAGAAGGCCGCCGCAGGCGACGACCTGTCTGGCAAGACAACGTGGATTGGTGGCGGGGCGGGTCGTTGGTGGGTCGAGGTTTGAAGGCACCTAGTGTTTTGTGTATTTGTTTTTGCAGAATCCATCCGCCACAAAGAGACGATCGCTTTGCGAAGCACTGCGGGTTGGTCGCGGGTGTGGGAATTTCAAGGTAGGTCGCGAGGGGTTCGCCGGTGGGTCGCGGGGGTGGTTCGTTTGTGGGTCGCGGGCGTTTCGCGGTTGGGCAGCCCGTTCCCCTTCGTCCCTTTCCTCTTGTCTTCCTTCCCCAGCTCATCGCTGCCCCAGTCGAGGGAACGTCATGGTAAGCCAAGCGGCCGCCGTAAAACATGCGACGCGTGGTCATTGGTGCGCCAGCGCCAGAGGGCCAGACGGCCGCCAGGAGGAGCGGCACACGGGAGGACAGCCCACAGCCGCCCGCGGGAAGCCAAGTGGCCACCCAAAAGTGCGACGATTGGGTGGATGGAGGGTGGAAGGTAGGTGGGAGGGTGGATGGAAGGCAATTGAGGTGGGAGGGTGGATGGAGCGGGGTGGGAGGGTGGAGGGGGTGGGAGGGTGGGTGGAAGGCAATTGAGGGTGGGAGGGCGGATGGAAGCGACAGAGTGCGGGGTGAGAGTGTCGATGGAAGGCAATGGAGGTGCTACAGGAGCCCACAGGAAGCCGAGCGACCAAGGCAGAGGGTGGCAAGCGGGGCACGGGCGGGGGTCGGAAGCGATGGGGGGGGGGGGGGGGCAATCGGCCGCAAGAGCGTGCCACAACCGGGCTCAGTGCTGAAGGGACCAGGCAAGAGGACCTCAGAGCAATCGCTGCTTGAGAGATCGGGCTCCATGCAGAATGTCGTGGTCCGCGCGTGCGATGTCACATCTGGGGCCTGTCAGCGCTTGATTTCACTGGGAAGCTTCTCGGTTTCACCTTACGAGGGGTAATGCGTTTGTGGCCACCCCCTTCCTGGGCATGTCCTGGAAGGCGATCCGTAAATGCGTGTGGTTTGATGTTCAGGTTGTGCTGGACTTCCTCCCAGACGACGTTGGCTGCTTCCACAGGGTCCCCGTTCTCTTTCCACCTGGGCCTCTCACAATCGTTCTGCGGCTCTGGCCCTGCAGCTGTCCAGAGGCGAACCACGTGTCCAGGCTGACCGAGCTATCGCAGCACAAGAAGCTCATCTTGACGTGGAGACAGATCTATACAGGATGGGCTGCTACTGAAATATACATGTAAGTCGGGCGTGCCCCTCCACATTATGCCAAAAGAAGGAAAATAGTCAGGATACGATTGTTCAAATATATTGAATTATGTTCGGGGAATTGTTTTGACTATTTTTTATGCTTCGTCGAAAATCAGCCTGTAGGGGGACATGCCCGACCTAACTATACATAGCGCTGCACTCGGTGCGCCTAATCTCCTTCATATGCTGCGCCCCTCCGTCCCTTCCACCTGACACCTTCTCTCTCGTGGTTCACGCCTCGACGCAGAATGACCAGACCTCCCGATGTTGTAATTTCGGGGATGGGGCGGGGCGAAGCATGAGGAGTAGTGGAGCAGAAGGAGGACGAACACGAAAAGTTGGATGATGATAGGAGGAGGTGGCCCAAGGGAGGGTGCAAGCGGGGGTCCTGGCGATCCCAAGCGAGTTTGCCAACGACTAGGCAGCCCAGGAACGCGATATTGATCCTATCACTGCCATCTGGTCAACAGGACTATCACCGTGGTCGCGCCAATGTTGAAGACGTCCTTCTTTTTCTTTTCGGTCCATCGATTCACTGGCAGCCTCCAGCCTCCAGAAGTGTCCCTCCAGGCTGTACTGCACGTGCAAGGTTGATTCCTCTCGCTTCGCGGGGTGCACGTCCGGAGCACGTACAGTCACGTCGTCGCGGGGCCTCTTGGGAGCCTTTTTGGGGGCCTCCTGGAGGCCTCCTGGGAGTTTCTTTGGGCCTGTTGGGGGCTTCTTTGGGGCCTTTCCCCCCTCCTTCCTTTTCATACACCCTCCCCATCTTCCCTTCCAGCGCCGGCTCTAATCATGGGCGCCGACACCTGGCTGGCGCTGCGCCGCAGTTCGCCCAGAGGGGGGAAAAGAACATTACACTCCAGTCGCTGTGTGGCCTTTGGGGGGTTTGGGGGGGGGCATTTTGGAGGCTTCTGGGAGACTTCTTGGGGGCCTCTTGAGGCCTCATGGGGGCGTTTTGGGCAGTCTTGGGGCGCTGTTGCGCCGTTTCGCCCCCTCGGAGGCTGTTTTGGGGGCCTCTCGCGGCCGCATTGGAGCCCTCTTGGGGTCCTCTTGGGCCGTCTTCGCGGCCTCTTGGACCGTCTTGGGGGCCTCTTTGGGCAGTTTTGGGGCCCTCTTGGGCCGTCTTGGGGCCCTCTTGGGGGCTTTTTGGGTTGTTCTGGGGCGATTCTGGAAGCTGCTTGGGCCGTCATGGATTTTTGAAAGTCGATCAAAGCGAGAACGCTAAGATATTCCAGAAAACATAGGACAATCAAGGATTTCGGCCTCTGGAGGCGCAGTTGCGGGCGCTCTTGGGGCCCTCTTGGGCCGTCCTTGGGGCGTTGGGGGCCTTGTGGGGGCCGTCTTGGAGGCCTCATGTGCCCCCGTTGGGGATATCTTGGGCCGTCTTGGGCCATCTTGAGGCCCTTTTGGAGCCCCAAGAGGCCCAAGATGCCGAATTTGTTGATTTTTCATATGTTTTTGTAAGTTTTTAGGGCCCCAGAAGGGGGGGGTCACTTTGGTCCGGCGGACGGGCCCGACATAAGGGTAGATGCGACACCAACACCACCAGGGGGGCCACCTCCAGCGAGGAGGTCCACGATGCCTCCCCACGCCGGAGGCCGGGGACGTCTCGAGCGAGAGGGGGGGACCCCCCTTGCTCCTCGCATCATATCCTCGCCCTGGTGGTGCTGGCGTCGCCTTTCCTTGCTCCTCTTCCCTCTCCCCCTCCGCCGCCTCTCCCAGACTCTGACCCTCCTGACCTCCACCGCCGAAACGGGGCAAACCAGCGTGCTCCGCACTCGGCGTCCGCGCCGCCCGCGCTCCGCAGAGGCTGGCTGATCGAACGGACCTGCCCCTCAGGTGACGTTCGCTCCCCCTCTGCTTTTTCCTCCTCTCCAGGACTCATTTCGACCCCTCTGATTCGATTGGATTCGATTCCGATGGCTTCCGATTCCGAGTCGATGCGACGTGGGATTCCGATTAGGGCTCCGATTTCTTATTGGAAGCATAATTACCAGCCTGCCGATTTCCGCCGATGCGACGTTCCCCGACTCGGCTGCCGATTTCCGCCGATCCGATTCGTGTCGATCGCCGCTCCGACTTATCGATTCGATTCTGGGCTATCCTGCCTCTCTCGGGCCAGACGAAAGGGGGGGATTGGGAAAGGGGGGGTACGAAATCTGCTGCATGCAGCTGGTTTCGGCCCACCCGAGGGGCCCAGATCTCGATACATGGGCGCCTCCTGGCGCCATGCGGCACTGGGAAAGTCAGCTACGTGAGCCGATTCTCAATCCCCCCCTTCGCTATCCCCCCCGTTCGCCCGGCCCGACTCTCGCGTGCCTGCCCTGCCCCCCTCCTCCCGCGGCTGCGCCACACGCCCGGCTCCTGGGGGCCCTCCAGGCGCCATCGTGAGGCCGGCCTTCTCGCAGGGAGCGGACGTGGTCGCGGCCAGCGACCCACTGCTCCAGTGCCCCAGCAGGGGAGGGGGAGGGAGGTCCTCGGGTTGCGGGGAGGAGGAGGAGGAGGAGGAGGAGGAGGAGGAGGAGGAGGAGGAGGAGGAGGAGGAGGAGGAGGAGGAGGGGAAAGGGTCGGGACTTCTGGGGACGCCGTTCTGGGTTCCGTGTTCGAGGAGGTCCTCTTGCCCTTCTCGGTCTCCGGAGGCCGTCTCTCCGGGCACCGAGGCCGCTGGTGTAGCCGGGGCCGCAGCCAGCGCTCCGACAGGCAGGGGGGGGGGAGGGGGAGGGGGAGGGAGGTCAGAGGAGGAGGACAGACCGAGCGCTCGGCCACGCGCGAGGAAGGACGAAGAAGAAAATAACAAATGACTGCGTCGGTAGCGCGCGCGGCGGCAGGGCGGGCAGACCGAGTGCTCGGCCACGCGCGAGGTCAGAGGAGGAGGGGGAGGAGGAGGAGGAGGAGGAGGAGGAAAAGTCGGGCGATCGCAAACACGGATCACGAGAGCGTGGAGTAGCGACGGGTCCCGCTTCCATGGGGAATCGCGGATTGCCGCCGCCCAGCGAGGCGGCACCGGCCGGATTTTTGGGACGGCACCTCTCCCGATCCATGGATTTGGCGACCTCGCGCCAAATCCATGGATCGCTGATCCATGTTTGCGCGCCCCCGAAAAGGGTACCGATACCGCTACCTGCCCGTCGCTTTCGTCGTTGCGGGCCTCCTGGGAGGCCTTCGTCACCACCGCTGGATACGCCTCGGAATTTTGGTCAGGATGCACCCCGGCAGAGGTCTGGGGAGTCGCGCTCTCGATTTCTTGTGGTTTCCCGGAGGAGGAGGAGGAGGAGGAGGAGGAGGAGGAGCCGGAAGGAGGAGGTGGAGGAGGGGGACAACGGAGAGGAAGCAAAGGTGCAAGACGGGCATGAGTGGGAGGGGTTGGTGAGCGAAGACGAGCAGCAGGATGATGTGGTCGACGTGATCGGTAAGAGCAGGCCGATGATGAGGTTAAGAAGGAGGGATACAGAAACTGTTCCCAGGGGGGGGAAATCCAACGATGCCCATTCAGCTACCACTGATCGGCCTACGAGCCAGACATCTAATTAACCAGTGAATCCAGCTAAACATATTGGTCAACCAACCGTTCGCACTATCAACTCATCGATCAATCAAGCAAGCAAACAAACGACGTGGGTGCGGAGATGTTTGCGATTCCATTCGTGTGCCCGCCCACATCGGTTTCTGACGCGCTCGCGGTAGTCGGGCCACTTGTCACGATTAGATGTAGGGCAGGGGGGATCAGGATGAACCCTTCCCCCATCCTCTTTCTCTCATCCTCGCCACAGCGTGGGGGATGAACAGCAGCAGCAGCAGCAGCATAGGGAGGATGGGGTGGACCACTTCCTCTTCCTACTCATTCTCTTCTTCCACTCTTCCCCATCCGGATGGAAGGTGCAGGGCTGGCGAAGGCAAGACGAGAGAAGGGGAGGTGCAACGTGAAGAAGTTTGTCGGACGCGTCGGCAAATGGGACCACGAGAAAGGGTACGGCTTCATCGAGTGTGAGGACTCGGATCCGGCTGTATCTCTCTCAGCATCCCTGGGGGACCAGGAGGGGCCTCGAGGCAGGTTGGCTCGTGTTGCGTTCTCGCTTTGCTCTGTTTCATTTCTCGGGCTTGTCGTTGTAGTGGCAGCCGCGAGATGGAGGGGCACCTCGGTAGCATCCTTTCCGTTCTCCGTTGTGAATCAAATCCCACAGTTTTTGTGGGTCCGCTTCCCCACCCCTGCAATGATGTGTGATTGCTGCAGGCGACCTTTATCCGCGGCGTCACTTCGCAAAATCCATGGGTATCCTCGGTCGACTCGCTCGGGCTCACGTGATTGGACGCACGCTTCCCGTCTCTTGGGCTCGAATGTCATTCGGACATTGGCCGAATGACCCTTCAGCTGAACGGAGGACCTACCAGTGCGCTGACCGCTTTGCGCTTTAAACGCATGTTGTGTAAGTCTGCTCCAGGGATCACTGCTCCGGATGCGTGGTAAGAGCCTTACATGTTTATGATTGTGGTTGACATCCGTTGATTATGCGTTTTGTGTTGTGGTGGTGCTGGCGTTGGTGGGTCAGCCTCAGAGTGTTGTTGTCCTGATCGCTCCCTCTATGTGCAGCGACCTTGCGACATTGGTAGTGAGACGGTCATGGTGCATCGGCTGTTGTACGGCGTTTGTTCATGCCCCGCAGGCCCTCATCGTATTTTGAACATGTTTGATTTGGGCGACAGGATACCTACCAGCTGTATCAGCGGAATGTGTTCTTGCACAAGGCAGGGGGTATGTATTCCCACCAAGTCCGTCTCTTCTTCCGTCCCGTTACTCCTCCTGACACCCCCCCTTTCCGTCCATCCTCCCCATATTCCCAACCATCCTGTGGTGCTGGGTCCTTGTTCTGAGGAGACAAACCCCCGCGTTCTCCTCCCGCCTCCTTCCTCCCGCCTCCTCCCATCCCCGTGCCCCATTTCGGTACACCCCTCACACGTTTCGTGGCCCCATGGGGAGCTCCACCGAAGGCACTAGCGGCAGAGTCCGCATGGCGGCCCCGCACCCATGTCGGCACATCCCTTACAAGCTTCGTGGCCCTATAGGGAGCTCCACCGAAGGCACTATAGCGGCAGGGTCCGCCCTGCGGCCCCGCACCAGATTCAGCACACCCCTCACCGCTTCATGGCCCCATGCGGAGCTTCACCAGGCTCCAGTGGCAGGGTCCGCAATGCGGCCCCGCAGCATTTTTCGGCACACCCTTCACACGTTTCGTGGCCGCACAGGGAGCGCCATCGAAGGCATTAGCGACAGGGTCCGCCTGTCGGCCCCGCACCAGATTCAGCACACCCCTCACACGCTTCCGCTTCGTGGCCCTATACAGAGCTTCACTGGAGGCTGAGGTGGCAGGGACCGCGTTGCGGCCCCGCAGCAATTTTCGGCACACACCCCTCACACGTTTTGTGGCCCCAAGGGAGCTTCATCGAAAGCCCCAGCGGCAGGGTCCGCATTCCGTTTCCTCATAAGGACCTGCTCAGCTTTCGTCCCACTTGCCTTGCGGCACTCGCACCCGCATACTTGGTTCCAACAAAAGTTTCCTTGGAAACTCGCAAGAGGAATAATATGTATGTAAACCCGTCGGCAAGATGAAAAGTCGCGCGCGCGTGCTCAGCGTTCGCACGCACGCGATCCCAAGACGTCCCATGGCCACAACATGCTTCCAGGAATGCCTCAGGCCACGGACGATAACGTCCAGAGGACCCAGGATGATGCCACCCGAACGCGATCCCGCCATGGATTCTGGAACGTCTCAGGCCGACTCGTAGATGACGAAACACATGAGCAACGCGTGACGCCGAGATGGCCCAATGGCAACAAGATGGATTCAAACGCACCCAGGGTGGCCTCATAATGACCACGCGATGGTTGCGTGATCCAAACATGACCGGGATATGATCTCAAAATGACCTCAAGACGACCCCAACACGGCAATAATACTGCAACTTATGAGCCCCATCTTACTTCGAGCCGATCCCAGCATGGTGGGATCCGTGAACGGCCCGGGATTTTGGTCTACCCCATTTTTAATGGGTGGGATTTTGATCGTCCTGAACTAAACTTATAACATTAAAGCGGAATAAGCCAGGCGGGATCCCGCCCGGCCCACGGAGGAAGACAACATTGCTAGGCTTCTACGGGGGTAGGGGGTTCGGAAGGGGCGTCATTTACTTCCGCTGACATTGGCAAGCCTTCCGGCGGCCTCCCCCCGTCATCCGCCTCGTTTTACTTCCGTCGACTCCCGCCGGCCAGCGTCGTGATGAAAATTCCAGGAACTTTCATTGGGCCGATGTATGGTTGGGTTCTTCGCCTGGAGAATTGTGTTTTTGTTTGTCTGTTTGTTTTTCTTGTCTTGTGTTTCTCTCTCTTTCTCTTTCACTGCATCCCATTTCTTGTTATATATATATAAATAGTTCCTTCTCTCTCTTTCGCTGTGTCTCTCTTTTCTCGCCCCCACTCTATCCCTCTCTCTCCTTGTCTTTCTCTCTCTCTCTCTCTTTCTTTCTCTTTCTCTTTCTCTTTCTCTCTCTCTCTCTCTCTCTCTCTTTCTTTTTCTATATGTATACTTCCAGATCAGAGTGAGGAGGCCGAACGGTCATTCACTGTCCCTGAGGGGGTGGCTGAAGTGGGCTTCCACGGTGCGGGTTGTTGTTATCGTCGTTGTTGTTATTGTTGTTGCTGTTGATACTGTTGTTGTTGTCGTTGCTTGTTTATTGTTTGTTGTCGTCGTCCCGCCCGCGACCAAGCCCGCGATCCACCCGCGGCCCGCCCGCGATCCACCCGCGACCCACCCGCGACCCACCCCGCAACGCGGTGGGGACCAACCGGGACCACCCGCGACCCACCCGCGACCCTCCCGCGACCCACCAGCGACCCACCCGCGACCCACCCGCAACCCACCCGCGACCCACCCCGCGATCCACCCGCGACTCTCACGCGACCCACCCGCGACATAACCCGCGCCTGCCCCCTCCTTCTTATGCGCAACTGCAGTGTGCTACATACGCGTACCGATTCATCCGCTTCCCTACCGTTTTGTCGCATGGCGAGCCGTTGCCACGATATGCAGGACACCGAATCGTTGATGCAGCCAGGTGGGTAAACGTTCGTAGGTGTGTAGCGCACGGCGGGCGGGACGCTAAGTGTCAAACGCGCAAGCCTTACGATTGTGCCCGGATGCAGCGGTCGGGGCGGAGGCTGCGCGCTGGCTGGAAGGCGAGGAAGGGCAGGGCTGGCTGCGGGAGATGGGGGGAGGAAGGGCGCGGAACCGTTGTCGTGCCGTGCCAGAAAATTGTGGGCTGGCTGCGGGGGGAAAGGAGGAGGAGGGGGCTGGTAACGGGGCGGGGGAAGGGGGGCGCGGGCCTAGTGCCGTGCAGGAATGAGGCGGTCGGGGCGGAAGGGGCAAGTTGGCTGGGAAGCGAGGGTGAACTGGGCTGGCTGCGGGGGGCAGAGAGCAGGAGGTGAGGATGAGGATATGGAGGATGGTGAGGAGGACGAGCAGGACGAGGAGGAACTGGGCTGGCTGCTTCGGGGGTGGGGGAAGGGGGGCGCGTTGCTAGTGCCGTGCCGTGCTGCGCCGAAATACAATGGTCTGGGTGAAGGGGCGCGCTGCCAGGGGCAAGCTGGGCTGGCTGCGGGGGGGAGGCTCGGAGGAGGAATTGAGATGGCCGAGGGGGGCGGGGGAGGGTGGGGCGCGATGCCGGTGCCGTGCCAGAGTAAGATGGTCGAGGCGGAAGTGGTTGCATGGCCTGGCGGCGGGAAGGAGCTGGGCTGGCTGCGAAAGGCGAGAAGGAGGAAAGGCTGGGCTGGCTGCAGGGCGGGGGAAGGGGTGGGCGGTGCCAGTGTAGTGCCGTGCCCTGCCGGAATAAAGTGGTCGGGGCGGGGGGGACGCGCTGGCGAGGGGGCGAGGGGAGGCTTGGCTGGCTGCGGGTGTTGAGGACGAGAAGCTGGGCTGGCTGCGCTGGGGGGGAGGCGGGGCGCGGTGCTGGATCCATGCCGTGCTGTACCTGAATAAATCAGGCGATCGCAAGCATGGATCAAGGGGGCGTGGATTAGCGACGGGTCCCGCCGCTTCCATGGGAAATCGCGGATTGCCGCCGCCTGGCGAGGCGGCACTGGCCGCATGTTTGGGGAGGGCACCTCCCGCGATCCATGGATTTGGCGACCGCGCGCCAAATCCATGGATCGCTAATCCATGTTTGCGCGCCCGCGGAAAAACTGATCGGGGCAGAGGGGACGAAATGGCTGCGGGAGAGGTGAGAGAGTTGGGGGATGTTCGCAGGTGCCTTGCCGTGCTGTGCCGAAATACAGTGGTCGGTGCTCTGGACACGGGCACGAGAACAAAAGTCAAAGTACGCGACTGGGAGAGAATAGGAGTGAAGGAATGGGTAGGGAGGGAAGGCAGGAAATGAATGTGGGAGGCGGGGCGGGGAGGGCTAGGGGAGAGGGTGGAAAGGCGGGATAGGCAAAGGCCATGGGAAGAGAGACTGGGGGAGAATGAAGGGGTAGGCGAGTTGGGCAAAAAGAAAGGGGACAGGAAGAGGAGGGGAAGCGGGGAGGGATGAGAGAGGGGGGGGGGCCAAGCTAGGTGCGTTCGCGTCATATCTGACATCCTACCCCTCCCTCCCATCCCTTACCATGGCGCAGATCCCCTCTCTACTCGCACAGTCGGATGTCGAGCAGGGCAATGATCCCGAAAGCGTACGCGATGCATTGTGGAGCACGGGATGGCGTGGCGTAGACGAGCACCGCGAAGCGTAGTATCAGCCTCGCATTGCATTGCATGCCGTGGCATGGCGCGGGAAATGACGCCAGCGCTGCAGCGGGAACACGAGTCGAAACGAGCGGAAGCGCGGAAATGAGGCCAGCGCTACAGCGGGAGCATGATTCGGAACGAGCGGAAGCACGTCAGAATCGGCCCGGGAGGCTTCCCGGGCGCCGGAAGCAGAAATTCAGCATTTTCAAAAGAAAAATGTGTATTGGAATGGCCTTTTTTCGGCGCCGCCGCGGAACTCGATTTTCCGGCGCTGGCCCGAACCGGCTCCGGACCCGGCCCGGGCGCCGGCCCGGGCGCTGGCTCGGGCGTCCAGCTCGGGCGCCAGCTCGGGCGCCGGCCCCGGCGTCAGGAGGCCTCCCGGACGCCGGAAGCAGAAATTTCCCCGACCCCTTGAAGCGTCATTTGTTTGGCGCATGCGCCATCTTTTCCCCGCGTGCACCATCATAGATCCCGCGCGCGTGGTTTCATAGAGCGCGCGCGTCATTTCTGCAACGCACGCGTCATAATGCCGCTCAGAGGGCGCCATTTTACATAAAATGACGCCCCGAGGCGTCGTTTTTGCTTGGGCGTCGTTTTGGTTGTTTCGTTGTTTCTCGTTGTTCGTATCGTTCGTGGGTTTATTTGTTTCTAGGCGCGCGCGTTGGTTTTGCATCGTTCGTTTGGTATGTTCGTGGTGGCGCTTGTTTGATTGAGGTTGTTCGTTTGCCCGTTTGCGTGTGTGTTGTTAGTTTAAGCTTACGTGATGCATGTCGTGCGTGATTGCGTGATTGTTGTGTTCGTTTGTTAGCTTCCTTTGTGTGTTGCTTGCTTGTTTGTCTGTGTGTTTGGTTGTTGTGTATTTTATTGTTAGTTTGTGTATTGCCTGCCGAGCGCACGCAACCCAGAAGCTATAATACGGCCGATAGCGATCAGGAGACCGTTGCGAAAGCAATGAGATTACCATACTTGCAAACGTAATCACGTGTAACGGGTATCAAACTTATCTTCGACATAAAAGGTGAATTTTGAACGCCACAGGTTATCGGCTTCGCCGCCGTGGGCCATGGAGAACAAACATCGGTTTCGCACCTTCGATGCAATGGCCAATGGCGCAAACCATCGGCTTCCCACCTACGGGGCCGTGAACCATTGTTGACGCAACACGGCTATCGTATTCACAGCCTCGTTCGGTTGCGCAAGCCCTCGGGGTATTATATATTATATGCGTGGCCGCATTCCATTCTGGATTCAATAGGGCTGTCACCAACCGCTATCCTATACGAGTCGTGCTGGACGTGGGACCTGGTACGCAGAGGCGAGCAGCACCGTTGGCGTGGCGATGATATCCGCCGACGTCTGCGATGCGGCCGTTCATCTTAACAAACCTCCTCTTCCTCCTCATCCTCATCTTCCTCCTCATCCTCCTCTCAGGTTCCTTCTCCCCCCCGTCCCTTTCCTCCTCGCCAACCCTCCCCCCCCGCCTCCCGTTCCCAGGGACCCGACCAGCCCCCCAGGGCCAGCCCAGGGGCCTCCAAGAGGTCCAAGAGGAACCCCACGCGTGGCGGTGAGCCGAAGGCCGCTGGACACGTGCCCCTGGAGGACTCCACCGCCTCCCAGCCCTGCACGTCAGTCAGCTAGGCGACGAGCCCCGTGAGGCTCGCCAGGAACTCCCCCGAAAGGCGGCCCATGGGCCCGTTGGGCGCCGAAACACGGCGCCCAACGGATGGACCAAATGTCATAACCAACGGATGGAGAGGCACGATCGAGTCGGCGGGTTATATTTTCAAATCGACGTGTGGAGCTTGTTTGGGCTATTTAGTGGTCCGAGCCTGGGTTTTGTAAATCACTGTTCTGGGTCCGTGGTGCATTGTGTTACGCACTCGTAGGCTAAGTCACAGTTTTGAGCATCACTGTAACCGTGATATACACATACATATGCATATACCTACATCACTGTTCGGGATCCATTTTGGAGACATTCGTTGGGTCCGCGCTAGATAGGGGAACTTACAATTTGGGGTCCACACTGGAACACTTTTTGCCTCTCCATAAGCACGCCTCCATTAACAGTCGAATTGGAGCACCAACCACTTTAACAACACCATATGGGCCAAATTGCTTGGGTGGAGGCTCTTCGCGATCTCTTTCATGATCCGTTGCAGGTCCTCGTCGCTGTAGGTCCAGTAGAAGCGAGGGTTGATCACGTTCTGGTGTTCGCTCATGTGAACGAACATGTGGAATTTTGGTGTCATTTTCCATGCCCTGATTCCGTTTGCAATTGCTTCCACCGAAAGTCTCCCATACACATTCATGAAAGCACGGGCCAGTTGCGCCATCTCGTCCTTCACTGGCTGGGGTGGGAACATGTCATTCTCGTATGCCAAATCGTAAAAGCGCGCGAGGAGCTCGCACGCAGCAAGCCGCAACCGATCGTGCTCGGAGCCCGAATTGTAGCGCTTGGCCAAATCCGCCGCGTATGGGACGAGGCAACGGGTGGCAGCAGCTTTTGCCTGCTGGGTCGCACACGCATGTATCATAGATATGTGTGTGTGTGTGTTTTTTTTGGGGGGGGGCTAGATGCACCCAACATGCCCAACGATGTTAGACCCCAAGAGGGACCACGAGGTCCCCAAGACCCAAGAGATCCCCAAGGGGCCCTCAGGAGGCCCTAAAGGTACCCAAGAAGCCCATAGAAGAGGTTTCAGGCGACCCAACAGAACATCAAACCAGCCTCTGGCCCACAACCACAGGCACGGTGGCGGGATGGGCCGACGGCCACATAGCAAGTCCTTTCGTATGTGCATGTGCAAGTACAAGTACACACACATATGAATACATGTTTTATTGTGCAACATGAAAATATGACTCCATCCACGTCGCACGGATACACATGATGTGCAATTACAGCTTATTGCAGAGCAAGACAATGTGATGTTGCATGTATGTCTGCAGCTGCGTTTCTATAGATGTAAGCTAGCTGTTACACACAGGTGCGTATCTAAATGTGGTTAGATTTGTTCTTGTGTGCGCAAATAGTATATATATACATCACAGCGTTCGTGAGTGTGTATTTTGTATGCGTATTGTTACATGTAGTTCTGCGTGTGCATGCATGCACGCGCATGCAAACGAAGGCTCAGTCATATGCACGCGTGTGCTGTTAAACATGAACACGTGCAGGTATGCGTACTCGGGCACGACTTGCACTCTCATACGTGTGTGTAAGGGTAAGTGCGTATGCATGCTCATACCCGTACAAACATATACACGTACACATGCCTATACATGCATAGCGTGTATCCGTGTACGTGTACGTGATGATGGGTGAGCGCGTGCGCGTGGATATGTTTGCATGTATGCGTACACGTGTTTCACAAGTATGTGTGTATGTTAGCGTGTATGGGCAACCATACGAACTGCGAGGTTCATGTGTGTGCGTGCGGCGTTCATGTATAGGGGCCCGTAAGTGTATATGCACACGGCGTGCCAATGCATGCACAGTACATGCCCATGTCTGTCTATGCACATACATGCACATGTACATGCACATGCGTATGCACACGTGTATGCATATTCACGTATGTATGCACATACGTCGTGAAGAGTTGTTCCCTTGCAAATCCCTCCACCTCGGCTCCTCCACCCATCGTCCCTCCTTGGTGGCCCGTCCGACCCCCTCCCTCCCTCCCCGCACCTCTGGGAAGGGGCGGAGGCGGGAGGGGGCGGTGGTGATTGTTGGGAGATTTTTTTTCTACCATGCTAAGGCGCCTTTAGCTTCGGCCAGTCGGCCTGCGTGCGAAGCCTGGTGAAGACAAGCTCGCCCTGCAGCTTGTGGGCGAGCTTATGCGAGCGGTACCACTGCTTAATGTCGGCCACAAGCCCTTGCATGTGTGATTCCCTGTTCGGGCCCCATTGCCCACGCACCATGATTTCGACGAGCACGTTTGCTATTAGGTGGCTGGACACGCCCAGGTCCAAACAATGGAGAATATCTACCATGATGCCCTCAAACCTGAAAGATATGATCTTGAAGAAGTTACTGAGACGCCTGCCGCCACGTCGACAGCCCAACAGGTGACTGTTATGCGTGACAAGTGTTGCTCTCCAGCCCGCCCCAAGATCAGCCCGAGAGAAGCACATGTCGCCTCCTGCGAGGGTCGCACCGCACAAGTAGCAGCACTCCGCGCTGTTCCACCTGTTGAGGTGCAAGAAATCCGAGTAGTACTCCCAATCACCTCGCATCTGAATGGTAGCGAAGGTTCTCCCATAGCACAACGTTCTGCCTGCCTCTGGGTGAGGCACGCCGTTGTGCTGAAGAGCGGGCATCACGCCTTTGAACAATGCGTTGAAACTCCAGGCAATGCGATCCACCATCTGCTCGAACATGTCTAAGTCGAGATCCGACTTCTTGAATACTGTGACGATATCTCTCGTAGCAATCGTGTCGCCATGGCCTAACAGGCTATTGAACTGAAGCGTGAACAGGCCGTCGGCTTTCGACGTCGGGGCAGCATCGCCATGTAGGCCCAAAGGTACAGTAGTGGACGATATACGCGAAGCATTGCACTTGTAGGTCGGGTGATCCCGAAGGGCGTGCCAGAATTGGGCGGTCTCGCCATCTTCTCCAGTGATCCGTTGTTTGAACACCAAAGGGCCCTTACGGTACCATGCCTCCAACGTATCGATCGGGTCGACGAACGGGTGGAAGATCACGTCGCCGTTGGTGTTCTTCAGCTCTGCCCAGCTGATCTGCGGTGCTCGAGCTGGCGTGCCAATGGCGCGACACACTGCCCTGAACGCGTGCTTGGATTGCAGGTTGGATGTGCCAGCGTAAGCGCCGATGTTCTGCGCTCCCTGGGAGGCCGCGGCCTTGGCGAACTTGATCACGTCAGGGCTGCTGATGGATCCCATGGCCCATCTCCTCCGCAAGAGGTCTGTGAATTCACGAGCGTCTCCTCCGCAAGGCGTCGCACCCTCAAGGTCTTCGACGCGGCGCCTGATGCCCCTGCCCTCGGCGGGCGCAGCGCTGCTGGCCTCCTCGTTGCACCGCTGAGGCGCCATCCGCTTGCGAAGCCCACCGTGCGCCTCGGGAACTCTTGGGACGCCATCTGCATGGCAAGGCTCAGGCACCAACCTCTGGCGGATGCCGTGGCCTCGTGGAGGCATGAGTAAGCACACGGTGAATAGAAGCATCTGGGCGCATAGTCCACCCAGCGCCGACGGCGCTGGGGTTTGAGCCAAAAAGGCTGCAGGGTAAAGCGGGGGAGGAAGGGGACGGGAGAGGGACAGAGGGAGCAGCAATGACGTTCTGCATGTGTTCCAGTTTGCGAAAAGCCGTGGCTCGAGGGGCGGGGGGTGGGCGGGTGGGCAGGGTAACCATTTTGCATTGCCCCCCTGCTTGCCCCTCGCCCTCACGAGTGCACTCTCTCTCGTGGGTAGCTCTTTAAGTCAGTCAGCCCAGTCACTCAGTCAGTCCAATCAGTCAGTCAGTCCAGTCAGTCAGTCTACTCGTTGATGCATCAACCAGGCAGTTCTTTTAGCCACCATTAGATGTATACTCAGTAAGTCCAGTTAGTCAGCCCAGCCAGTCCACCAGCCAGTCAGTCCAGTCCATCAGCCAGTTAAGCCAGTCAGTCCAGTCAGTCCAGTCAGCCAGTCAGTCAGTCCAGTCGGTCAGTCCAGTCGCTGATGCATCAACCAGCCAGTCCAGTCAGTCACCGTCGGGTGCCTACTCACTCAGCCAATCCAGTCAGTCCAGTCAGTCCATCAGCCAGTCAACCCAGTCAGTCAGTCCAGTCAGTCCAGTCGGTCACGAGTTTGATGATGTTGTGGATGATGATCACAGTTGATAATCTCTCTACGCTCGCTCGCCGCCCCGTCCAGCGAGCACGCCGACGCATTGCCATGTGTCCCTGCACCTGGCTATCACCCCCGTCTGTGTGACTGGCCGTCGAGACGGGCCGAAACGCATGCAGGACATCAGATCTTCTGCTTTTTCTGCTGGCTCTCCTTCGGGTTGAACTTATTGAACCACTCGACAGAAGAGTTCAGCGCATCGAAGGCCGTGTCGACTTTCATGCTCAGTGCCAACATCGTGGCCTCGTCCGCCCCCTGCAAGACGGCGTCTTCGACCGACACAAAGATCTGCGTCATCTCCTTGACGTTGTTGGCGATCTCCTTGTTGAGCTCCCCTAGGAACTTCCCGCCCTTCGAGTCGATGAACATCTGCTTGGCGATCGTCAACGCTTTCCCGATGTTGAACACTACCTTCTTCCCGTCCGTCTTCAGTGCCTTGAAGGTCGCGCTCTCCTCGGGCTTCACCTCCGTTGGCTCGCCTTCCTCCTGCTTCACAGCGACCAAGCCCGCACCCGCAGCCGAACTTCCAGCGTTGCATGCCCTCATGGATGCGAATGATGCCTCCGCTTCCATCTGCCTCTCCTCGGTGTCAAGGTCAGCCTCGGTGCCGAGCTCGTGCGTGTCCCGCTCCTCGTCGCCCTCCTCGCGGCTGTCCAGGTTGACGGCGTACTCCCTGCTCCACGGCCCGTCCTTCCCAGTGTCGCGATCGGGGCGCCATTTGGTTGGGTCCTTGTCGAAAACCTCTGCCTTCTCCTTCGCCTTCTGCTCTCCGAATTCCGAAATCATTTTGTTGAGGCTCCACCACACGACCTTGATCGTGTTCTTCTTGAGAAGGGTGACCGACTTCTTGGACTTCGCCGTGCCTCCACTCTTGAGCTTATCTGCGAACCATGTTTGGAAGTACTCACGCCTTTTTCCAATCGGCCACCCGTCGTACGTCTTCTTCGCCCCGTTCGTCTCGAGCCAGTGCACCATGGACGCGCGAGCTCTCTTGGCCTCGTCGGCGTCCTTGAGGAGATCCTTTGCCTTCTCGAGCTCGTCAGCTGACACCGTCGGCGCCTCCAACGTGCGCTTCTTCGGCGGCATCGGAGGTTCCCACGGAGCGGCTGGCCCCAGCACTGAGCGCGCTCTTGAGCCAAAGCGGCTACGGCCAAGGGGCCCTTCCCACGGGGGCCCCCTGGGCCCCTGGGGCCAACAAAAACCAGGTGAAAAAAAAACAGAAAAAAACAGAAAAAAAACAGTCTGTATTCCATCCCGGTTTTGTGCCGGCTAGGCGGCCCTGGGTACTCTAACGGACACAAACACAGGGTGAAAAACAGTCTGTTTTTTCTCTGTTTTTTCTGTTTTTTTTTGGTGTTTCTCCCGGGGGGCCGGGGCTCGGCGCGGGACGGATGGGGGAAGGAGGACACAGGGGGGGGGTGGGGAGGAGCTCGGGGAGCTCAGAGGGGGGGTGGACGGGAACGAAGAGGGGTAGGAGTAGGACGTGGGTGCAATCCGAAAGGGCACACCGTGTACGTGCGCTAGCAACGGTATGCGATCCCCAAACAGCGCTTGCATTCCCCAAACAGTGCTTGCGTTCCCCAGGCTGCTATATATCATCCCCATAACAGTGCTTGCACGTATTCCCCAAACAGCGAAACGGCATTATTCAAACAGTGCTTGCGTTTTTGCATGCTTGCCTAAGTGCCCTCGGCTGTTACTTCACCTCTGAGGTGCATAAGGTGCCTAAGGTGCCCAACCCTGCAACTGCTTCCATTCTCCAAACAGTGCTTGCACCTTGTAGCGGGCTCCCCAAACAGTTACGCTCCCCAAACATTGATTGCATTCACCAAACAGCGCTTGCACTCCCTAAAGCGCACAGCCGCAATGCTTTTCCAGACTGTAGTCTCCAAGCACTTTTTTCCCGAGCACGCGCTGCTGAAGAGCGACCGTCTGCCACGCGCGCTGAAGTATCCTCGCAGTGGTGCCTTCGCACCGCTGGGCGAGCCTTGTGACTCGACGACTTACTCATGGCACTCCTTGGCCACGATCACGGCTGGCCACTCGTCGAGGCTGGCGCTGCTGCTGGAGGCGAAGGCTCTCTGGACGAGGTGAAGGTGCTCTGTGGGTTCCAGGTGCTCTCGTCGACGACCTCCTCAAACATCTTGCGAACCACCTGTTTGGACGCGAACTTGATGTAGGCCTTCTTGTACTTGCGCTGGGCCATACCACCGCCCGACCTCATGTTAGCCTCATTGATGTCTAGCTGCGACCGTGGATTGCGCAACGCCCTGGAGAGACAGCCGATGTTGGGGAGAATCGAACGGCCATCTTCGCGAACTCCTTGAATTACTGCGTCCGAGTAGGCGTTCACGAACGAGAGGGCCTGCTTGTATTGGATCTTGAGAGACGTAGCAATTCTCTGGACGAAGGCACGCTTGTTGCCACGCTTAGGCTTCCTACCCATCTGGAGGGTGGAAGCTCTGGGGATCAGCTCGGTGGTGCTGGCTCGAGCCTAGATGTCTCCAGTTGTGGTGACGTGGGGTGCTGGTGATAGTGCAATGGTCACGCTGGCGATGGTGATGATGGTCATGATGCAGACGATGCTTTCACCCCCAAATGGGGGCTGAATTCCCTAAGCAATGCTTGCATGCCCAACACAATGAACAGACCCGTTCCAAACAGTGCTTGCACGTATGCGTTGTGCTCCTAGGGCGTCCTCGATTGAACGTTTTACTCCTAAAGCATCTTAGTCTTGATCGCCCAAGACGGTCCACCATTTCCTATGATCTCTTCTATCGACGGCTGCAGTCCCCAAGCAGTGCTTGCACCTTCGTGCACTTGTTGTAGTTCCCCCATCAGCGCTTGCACTCTCCAAGTAATGCGTTTGTTCCCGAACCAACGCTTGCATCCTCCGTGTAGTCCGATGCGTGGATGGTGATGATGATGCTGACGATGAAGACCATTGTGCACGCAACCGCGTCAGACCCGTCTACAGCGGGCTAGCGGCTAGAGTATCCTTGAGGTGGCGCCGTCGCGCCGCTGGACAAACCGAGAATGGCGGATCGCTCTCACTCGACCGAGTCCTCGACCTGCACGACCTCGTGATCCGCGACGGCCTGGCTCTCTTCTTGCAAGGTCTCTTGCAAGGTATCTACCTGCTCGAGCGCCCTGTCGTAGGTGTCCGCGGGGTCAGACGCAGTGCGGCGCAACTTCTTGACCCCGACAGGCTGCATCAAGTTCTGGACAACCTCCTTGACTTCCAGGAAACGTACCGCCAACGGGTCCAGCGTGTTGTCGACGAACGCATCGAGGTCGAACGCACTCTCGGGAGGTGGGCCTCCAGGGAATACCGACTCGAAGGTGCTGTAGGCGATGGTAATGGCGTTCGACAGCGCATCCACTTCCTCAGCCACGGACCTTGTATACTTGGTGTCCAGCTGGCCACCCGGCGCCCAGGCCCCGAGGAGAAACATCATGTTCTTGCACTGGTTGGCCACCTTGTCTGCGCGGAGGTCGTCCCACCGACTGTCGGGCCCAGGCGGACCCCAACGGCGTTCCGCGCCAGGAGCCACAGGCACGGTGCTCTCGACATCAATCGTCGTTGGAAGCCGCGGTCCGAGCGAAGAGCTAGCACCTTCCTCCACGAAAGAATCACCCTGCTGCTCTAGCTCCAAGAGGTGCTCACGTTCGAGGTCAGACATGCTTCGTAGTATATACTTCTACTGCGTGGGAACGTGAGCCAACATGGCTATGGATGGCAATGGCAATGATGGTGATGTTGCTGCGTATGACCTCACCCTCGTCATCATCATGGTGATGATGGTGATGATGATGATGATGATGGTGATGATGATGATGCTGCTGCTGATGATGATGATGATGAACATCATCATCATCATCAGTTGTTACGCTCACTATCAGCATCACCGTCACCGTTAACATCATCACACTCCTGATCACAGCCGCCCATCATCTTTACCAGCCATAGGCGGAAATACGAGGAGGACAACATGAAGAGGTTTGAGGATGAGAGGGCTAAGGGTGAATGCGAAGGGCGAGGAGGGCGGATGGAAGGAGGAGGCCGAGGACGAGGATGGTTAGCGTGATGATCTTGGGGGGCGAAGTGTGTTCATCTTCGGAATTGCCCCTAGGAAGTCGAACCGTTGCTGGCTCCTCGGAGCCGAGCGCCCCAGCGTGTCAACGCACGCGTGCAATCAAAAGATGCCTGTGACGCCATGCCTACTGCCTCATTTTCTTTTTCGGACGCTGGTACTTGTTACGGAGCTCGTCCGTCCACGCAGTCGCTGCCGCCTGCGCTGCCTCCCTGACCTTCTGCGGCGACACGCCTGTTTTCTTCATCTGGGTGATCTGTTTGCCGTAGACCCTGCTGTGCTCGCGGTTGAGGAACTTGCGCCACTCATCGTCCGACATGCTCGCAGGGTCAGGCCGTGTCGCAGGGGCTGCTGCGCCGTCGGACCTCTGCTCCTGGGTTGCTGCGTCGACGGGTGCGACGTCGCCGATGGCCTCGGTGCCCTGCTCAGGAGGTGCGGCCGATGGACGCTTCTTCGCAGTAGCTGGCCTCCTCTTAGCAACCTTCGGCTCCTTACCCGCCTTCGCCTTCTCAACCGCCTCCTCCTTCTTTCTCTTCTGCAACTCCTTCCAATCCTCAGTGCCTGGCGGCGTGAGGGACTTCTCCAAGAGCTGCTTCACGCCCGTGTCGGCCAACGGCGACGCGGCTGGCAACAGCTCCTTGGTGTTGGCCTCCTTGGTGTCGGCCTCCTGCGTGCCGACGTCCTTGGTGTCGGGCTCCTTGGTGTCGGTGTCGGCCTCCGCGTCGAGCTTCTTGGCGTCGGCATCCGCGTCGGCCTGATGGTTCACCTGGACATGTGGTTGGAGAAGTGCGACCAAGTCAGCGTCGGTGCTCGTAAAGAGCTCCGAGCGATCCCAACTGTCGGCGATCCCCTCATCGTCACTGCTGCTGACGCTGACTGTGCTTTGCCCTGGCGCGCGTGTCGCTGTCGCTGGCCTCGGGGACGTTGGCGTGACCACGATCAAATCCATGGCGACGCTGAAGCTCTCCACGAACGCGGCTGGGATCCCGCGCCCCTTAGCCTTCTGTGAGGCCAGCTGGGACACCAATGCGCGCAAGCGGAATGCGCAAGCCTCCGCCTCGTTCTTCCTCACCTGCATCCCGTGCTGCTCGAAGTACGCCTCCACGCCCGCCGTGAAGGGCACCTGGAGTGCCTGCAAGCCGCCTGTGCGCTGCAGCATGCGCGAGACGGCCTTGGCCAAAGGCTTGGCCGCGGCCCAGTTCGGGCTTCGCCCGAACGTGAGCTTGTCGCACAAGACGAACTTGCCGTCTACGAACTGGGAGGCAGGCACAAGGGACATCACCTCCGCCACATCATCCTTCGACAAGGTGGCCCCCCGAGTGGCTGGCATGGCGCTCCAGGTCTTCTGGAGCCTCGAGCCCAAATGGGCTACGGATGTTGGCTCGCAGTTTCTGTTTTGTTTTCGTAGCGCCCCAAGATAGCTCAAATATCCCCCTAGGTCGGCCCAAGATGGTTTCAACACGTATGGGGGCGACCACCGACGACCCAAGATGCCTTCAAGAGAGCAGGCCGCCAGTCCCCACAACTGCTACCTCATACGTAGTCGCAGCTGACAACAGACTATGGCTCGCAAGGCTTCTTGTCTTGTTTGGTCCTCATCCACCTACAAAGGGGACAATAGGAAATCTATATTTTATGAGGGTTCTCGTCTGTGTTGCTGGATTGGGTCCTCGTTTATCTTCTGGGGTTCGGTGCCTCTTTAAGTCATTCAGTCCAGTCAGTCAGCCAGTCAGCCAGTCCAGTTAGTCAGTCAGTCCAGTTAGTCAGTCCAGTCAGTCCACTCGGTGATGCACCAATCAGTCAGTCCAGTCAGTCACTCTTGGATGCATGCTCAGTCAGTCAAGTCAGTCAGTCCAGTCAGTCCATCTGCCAGTCAGTCCAGTCCGTCGGCCAGCGAAGCCAGTCAGTCCAGTCAGCCAGTCCAGTCAATCAGTCCACTCGTTGATGCATCAACCAGTCAGTCCAGTCAGTCACCCTTGGAAGCCTACTCGCCCAGGCAGTCCAGTCAGTCAGCCCAGTCAGTCCAGCCAATACATCAGTCAGTCCAGTCAGTCACGCGTTTGATGATGTTGTGGATTTTGATTACGATGGATGTCTTTTTTCATCCCTGAACGCGCCCGCGACTCCGTCGGACAGTCTAATTCGTCGGGAGTGTGATCAGAAACGCTGGCATTTGTGGCCACGGGCCCGAAACCTGATGAGACCTGGTTGCAAGTGAGTCCCACCAGCCATCTGGGCGACAGGTGGTCTAGGGAGATTTCTCTTCCCTCTTCCAACAATCCCTTCTTCCCCTTCGGGGGGGGTGCTTACCCCTCCCCCCACCCCTCCCCTGGACCTGGACGGGGCGTTTCGCGGGGAGTTGGAGCGCCCAAGATGGCCTAAGATGGCTTCAAGAGGGCCTCCGAAGTTCCAAGTTGGCCTCCAAGATGGATCAATACGGCTGAAGAATGTCAAGGCAAGTTTCGACATGCCTCCAAGAGGCCGCAAGAGGGCCACAAGACAGTTCCAAGTGCTCTCGGAGACCCCTCAGGGCCTCCCCAAGAGCCCACATGTTTTTAACATCTGAGGGAATCGATGATGTTTGCCTTCTCTTCGCTTCCGATGCGCTTCTGAGGCCTCAAGATGGCCCCAATATGGCCCAATAGAGCTCCAGTAGGGGCCCAGGAAGCCCCCAAGACGGCCCCAAGATCGCCCAAGACCGCCCTAAGAGGAGCCCAAGAGCGCATCAAGATGCGGGCCCCAGGGGGGGGCGCCGATCGGAACTCACCCCTCTTTTGACCGATAGCCTCCAAGATGGCCCCAAGAGGCGTTCCAGGGCTCCCAAAAGAGTCCCAGGAGGGTCCCAAGAGCGCCCAAAGAGGCCCCAAGATGGCCCCAGAAGCCCCCAAGACGGCCCTAAGACGGCCCAACTATGGCTCAATATGGCTTCCAAGACGCCCAAGACGGCCTCCCAAGAGAGCCCGAGATGCCTCCAATATGTCTCCAAGGCGGCCCAAGATGCACCCAAGACGGCCCAAGATAGCCTTAGGATGGCCCACGACTGCCCAAGACGACCCCTGAGGGGCCTCCAAGGCGGCCCTTTGATAACGAGGAAGTCTCATGCGGGAGGATCGTGCCTGAAAGGGCTCAGCCGGGAGGTTCTTGTTTTCTCTGCACACCTGCACACCCCACGCAGTCCTTCCTTCCTCCCCTCTCCCTCCTTGTCTCTCACACGTTCTCATGATGATGATCAGCATCATCATAATCATCATCACTCCACACACCCACCCACTCATCATCATCATCATCATCATCATCATCATCATCATCATCATCATCATCATCATCATCAACACCGTCATCATCGCCATCGTCGCCATCACCATCTCACGCAGTTACGAAGCCATTCACACACTCTCGCGCACACACACACATTCACACATACGCACCTTGAGGAATGCGGGAGCCTCGTCTGTGAGAGCATTTCGAGGAAGTCTCAGGCGGGAGCCCCCTCCCTATGGGGCCGCCACCTCCCTGTTCGAATCCGAGTGGGGTCATCGGAAACTTGTAGTATCGTCATTTTTGGGTTTCTGGCCTGGAATATGGAAGAAGTCTCAGGCGGGAGGCGCCCGCTTAGGATGTTCAGGTTAAGACGGCTTCTTAAGCTTCGATGGATAGGGAGTGGCCATTTTGGGTGAATATAAAAAATGGCGCGGCAGCGTTTTTCAAAAAAAGACGCCGCAGGGCGTCGTTTTTCTTGAAGGCCCTTCAGGGCCAAGTCGGAAATGACGCCTTTAGGGCTCGGGGTTAGTATTTTCAAAGGAGAAATGTGTATCAGAATGGCTTTTTTTCGGCGCCGCCTCGGAACTCCATTTTCCGGGGGCGGCCGGAACCGGCTCCGGACCCGGCGCGGCCCGAGCGCCGGCCCGGGCGCCGGCTCGGGCGTGCAGCCCAGGCGCCGGCGGAAATGAGGCCAGCGCTGCAGCGGGAGCACGATTCGGAACGAGCGGGGCCCGAAAATGAGGCCGGCGCCTCAGCGAGGGAAGCATTTTGGAAAAAATGCAAGCGAAAACCCAATTGCGGGGGAACCTGTGTGTAAAAAAAGTACGCGGGGAGGGGTCGGCTACTCCCATTCCGTCATCAGGGGAAGAGGGAGAGTAGTATTCATATTGAGTAATTGTTGAGGCGAAGAGGGGCGGGGAGGGAGGAACGGAGGCGGCGGTGTGCGTGCCCGTGGTTGCTTGCGCGCGGTGTGCCGCCTGGAGCGCCCCCCGCGGGGCGGGGGTTGTGGAGGCACACTTTGTCGATGGCCTGGTCGTCGGCGACACGGTCAATTTCCACGTAGAGTTGAACGACAAGGGTTGGCCGCAGGCCATTTTTAGTTGTCATTGTTGCCTCCTTGCTCCTCCACCTCTCCGTATCCAGCTTCCTCTTACTTCTCGATTCTCGTCCCCCTTGTCAGTTTCATCGTCACCCTCCTCGTCATGGGCCAACATGCTGGCATCACTTGTGGGGACTACTGATACGTTGATACTCAAGTTGGGCTTGGGGAGACAGAGGGGCCCCGAGGAGGAGGAGGAGGAAGAGGAGGAAGAGGAGGAGGAGGAGGAACGGGAGATGGGGATGAGAAGCATGGTTCCACGACCCGCGCTCCACCGGGGCGCGCCGCGCAAACGGCAAACGCCCGGTTGGACGCAGGGAGCTGTGGGATGTTCAACCCTCCGCTCTTGCCGCTGCCAGTTCTCTCCGCCCCCTCCGTTTCCTCGTCACCCTCCTCGCTGTCAACCCCCACTCCCCACTCCACCCCCCAACCCCCTCATTCATCATCGTCGGAACCATTCCTACCCCCACCAGGGGCAGGGCAAGTTGGCTCTCCCAATCCCACCAAAACGAAGCCCGACGAAGACGGTACCCGACAGCCGAAACCCGGCTGGGGATGGGTGCTCCGAAACCCAGGGGGGGACCCGTCCCCACCTGGGGGGGGGGGGGGAGATTGCACAGCGGGGCCCAGGGTTCCCCGGTGGGTGTGGGGACTGTTTTGCTCGTCCAGAGAGCTCCTTAAGGAGCTCTCTGGACGAGCAAACCGCCTCTTCATGGCCAGGCGGGAGCTGCAGCGGGACTGGCCAGATCTGGCTGCGTGGCCCGCGCGCGAGGCCATCAGCCCGGTGCTGGCCGCCTGGTTCTCTGCCAGAGTGCAGGTGCGGCGTCCGAAAGAGCGCCACGCTCCACCTGAGCGTGTACTCTGCCGAGGCATCGAAGGTGATGGGCCTGTTTTCCACCACCACCACCATAAGTTGGAAGAGCTCCTTAAGGAGCCGAGGGGGCAGGCAATTGCCTGCCCCCTCGGCTCACGGACCGCAGTCTCCTCTTCGCATCCTCGGGCCCCGGCCTGCGCTCCTCTTTTGCGGCCCCCTCCGCGCGCCCTCCCACGTCCGAGCGCACGGGCGGACCCCCCCCCCCGAGCTTCGACGACGACTCTACCCTTACGTGTCGGGCACGTCCCTCTACAGGAGGGGAGCATTCGAAAACACTCCAGAAATAGTCCGGGGGCGATTTGTCCATCCCCTTTGGAATCTGTTTTTGCGCATGGTGTGACTCTGCTCTCATTTGTCCTCCGAAGCCCGCCTGCAGGAGGACATGTCCGACCCAACTCTGCCCCTCCTCGTTCCCTCGTCCCTACCGCCCCCCCTCCGCCCCGCCGCCGCCGCCGGCCCCAGGCACGGGCCCTCTGCAAGCAGGACGGGGGCCTGCAGCCCGCTGCGTGCCGCCGCCGCGCCCCCCCCTCCCCCTCGGGGAGCCGGGCGGGGAGCGCTGGGAGGTGGAACGGCGCACCCGGAGATCCGACGTTGCGAAACAAGCTGCAGCATCGCGACGCATCACGCCCATGAGCCCCGGGCCCCGTCGTCGTGCCGCGTGACTTTTTGCTCGTGCCGAAGCGAGCCGTGAGGGCCCCAGGGGCCCCGAGAAGGGGCGGCAGCGCCCGGCTCGAAAAAGTCGAGACGCCAGGATGACAGGGAGAGCCCGGAGGAAGAGGGGCGCATGGCCCCAAACATGCGACGTCCTGATTTCGGGCCCGACGAAAGGGGGGGATTGGGAAAGGGGGGGTTACGAAATTTGCTGCATGCAGCTGGTTCCGGCCTCACCGAGGGGCCCATTCCTCGATGCATAGCCGCCTCCGGCGCCGGGAGGCGCCGGGAAAATCAGCTAGCTGATTCTCAAACCCCCCCTTTGCTATCCCCCCCTTTCGCCCGACCCGATGATTGTTTCAGGACGGCGTCCCTGGAAGTCCAGACCCCTTCCCCAGGACCGGCTCTTCCTCCCGAGTCGTTTTCGACGGCCACGAGGTCCGGCGAGGGCTCCGCGAGGCCGAGCACGGCCCAAGCACCGCCCGTCTTGATCTGAGGTTTTGTACGACGCGATCCTGTCTGGGCAGCAGGAAGAGAACGCTGACGTCAGGGCGGCGTCTGCGGGGCCGCCTCTCAGCGTAGGGGGACACTCCCGACTTAAGCCTAACAGCGCTGTTAGGCTTAAGTCGGGAGTGTCCCCCTACAGGGGGATCCTCGACGAAAAATTAGAAAAGTACCCCAAACGTTTCCTAATACATACCAAAAAAAAGCAAACAAATACTCCAAGAATAGTCCCCAGACTATGCTTGAACAATGTTTTGATTTTTTTATTTTCTAAAAACAAAAAAAGCAAAAAACAAATCGTCGAAAATCCTTCTGTAGGGGGACAGGCCCGACTTAATGCTAGGCCCAGGGAGCCCCACTCCGTGGCCGGGGCCCACCGTGGCCACGGGTGCGCCGCCGCTCGCCGCTCCCTGCTGGAAGGAGAGCCCCCCGCGCGCCCCATGTCTGGACGCCCGACATGGGTACCGAAAGAATGGGCACAATGCCCAGCAGCAGTTCCTGTCCATTTTGAACGGGGCTCGCTGTCCGCGCCGCCGCGGCCTGTGTCCATTCGAGGCAGAAGGCCGCCTGCCAAACAGCGGCTGCTGCTGGTTTGGGTCAGCATTTGTTGTTGGGCATTGTACCCATTCTTTCGGTACCCATTTCGGGCGTCCAAACCATGGCCTTCCAGGAGGGCTAAAAAGATAGCATCCGGGTGCCTCGACATCTAAGTTCCTGCCGAGGTTCCCAGACATGGGGCGTCTCGACAAAAATCGAGACGTGGGTTCTTCTCGGTTTTCTGGCCTCTCGGGGCCCTCGCCGGGCCTCGGGACTGTCAAAAAACTACTCGGGATGAAAAACAGGTTCCGGGGGAGTGGTCGGGAGGTTGGGGGCCCGCGTCTCGAAAAATTCGAGACGTCGGACGTCTGGGTTTTAGACAACTCAGCTGGTGTATAGGTCTTGAGGGCTATTTTTTAGCACTCTGGAAGGTCAGTGTCGCCCTCCTCGTTCCTGAGGGGACCGAAGAATGACATAAACAGAAGAACTCGGAGGTCCGCGCGGGTTTCTCGGATCGGCGCTGGACCCCCCTTCCTGGCGCGCGGAGCGTGCCAGGGGCGGCGCCAGAGGCGCCGCCAGGGGGGGCCCAGCGCCGATCCGAGAAATCCGCGCGGACCTTTGACTTCTTCTGTTTATGTCATTCTTCGTTCCCCAATTCTTCTCCACTGCCTTCGGCTCTGCTCGCGCTCCTGCTCCTGGTCCTGCTGCCTCCTGCTGCCTCCATGTTTGCTCCCGCTCTGGGCCCCTGCTCCTGCTCGGCCTTGCTCCTGGTTGCCGGTCCTGGTCCTCCTGCTTCCCCATCCTCCTCCTCTTCCCCCTCCTCCTCCTCCTTCACTCCTCCTCCTCCCCTTCTCCTCCTCCTCCTCCTCCTCCCTCCTCCTCCTCCATCTCCTCCATCTCCTCTCCTCCTCCTCCTCCTCCTCCTCCTCCTCCTCCTCCTCTTTCCTCCTCCTCCTCCTCCTCCTTTTCCTCCTCTTCCTCCTTCCGTTGCAAGAGCCTGACGCCAGCTCTCCACCTCGATTTCGGAGCGAGGAGAAGCGACACCGCCACCACGTGGGGAGCAACCTCCGGCGAGGGTGTCCCAGACGCCTCCCCCTGCTGGAGATGGGACAGGCCTCGAGCGGGGGCTCCTCCTCCCCCTCCTCCTCGTCCTCTCCTCCTCCTCCTCCTCCTCCTCCTCCTCCTCCTCCTCCCTCCTCCCCTCCTCCCCTCCTCCTCCTCCTCCTCCTCATCCTCCTCCTCCTCCTCCTCCTCCTCCTTTTCCTCCTCCTCCTTTCCTCCTCCTCCTCCTTTTCCTCCTCCTCGCCCTTCCGTTGCAAGAGCCTGACGCCAGCTCTCCACCTCGATTTCGGAGCGAGGAGAAGCGACACCGCCACCACGTGGGGAGCGACCTCCGGCGAGGGTGTCCCAGACGCCTCCCCGAGCTGGAGATGGGACAGGCCTCGAGCGGGGACAGGTGCCCCGCACCACCCGGAGGACCCTCCCCGGCTCCTCGCGCTGGTGGTGGCGTGGGCCTTTCCTTGTTCCCCACGAGCCTGGCCAGGCCGCCCCCCTGCGACCGCCTGCCCGCAGGAGCCCCTGGAGGAGGCGGTGCCCACCAATTCCGCCGGGCTGCCGCTCCGGCCACAGGCCCGCCCTCGCCGCCGCCCGCGGGGCCGCTCTCCCTGCCCCGGGCGCGCTGGCCTGGAGGCGTCCCTGGCCCTGATGGTCTGGGGGGCGAGGGCCTGGCCCGGGTCCTCCTCGCCCCCCTCTGGGACGCTCCCCCCCCCCCAAAAAAATCGGGCCGGACGAAAGGGGGGGGATTGGGAAAGGGGGGGGTGCGAAATTTGCTGCATGCAGCTGGTTTGGAGCCCCACCGAGTGGCCCATTCCTCGATACATAGCCGCCTCCGGCGCCGGGAGGCGCTGGGAAAATCAGCAACGTGAGCTGCTTCTCACACACCCCCTTTGCTCATCCCCCCCTTTCGCCCGACCCGAAAAAAGTCCTCGCCGCCCCCCTTCCGGGGGCAGGGATTGGGGGGCAGCAGGCCTCGGGCCGCGAGGTAGGTCGATGCCAGACAGTCGGGGCGCTGAAGAAGGAACCCTCCTTTTCGTTTCGTTGGGGAGGGGTTCCGTGCTCCTTAATTGGTTTACACTGTGCCTTGGGTCTTCCTCCGGTTTTCCATGAGAAATCGAAGTTTAGCTTATGGGAAAAAGGGGCCTCGTTCCTTATTTAGGATTCCTTAGGTCAACGCCCGACTGTAGGCTCCCCAGGTTTCTGCATATCCCCTGGCCCCCCTCGTCCGCCCGCATGGCCCATGCCATGAGACATGGATGCCTCGCGGCCGCCACCGCCCACCTCCCCCCCTTCGTGCCCCCGGGACCTCGGAGGAGGCCAGGCGGTCTCCAGGGAACCCCCACGAGGCCCAGGATCACATCATCGGCGTCGTCATCATCTGCATCGCCGAGAGCCCAAAGCATCGTCATCATCGTTGCCATCATGTTCGAGGACATGGAAAGTTTGAAAACTCGAGGTGCCGTCATGCCCCCCCAGGGGCTGCAGAGAACCGCGACAAGTTGGGAACACACTGGACCAGAGACACCTCTGGCCACCCGCGAACTTGTCGTTTGGCAGAGTCTGGCAAGACGTGGTTGGACATGTATTCTGCGATCGTGTCGGGCCTGCGCTCCCTACGGCGATTGCGCTGGGTTCCAGTGATATTGATTGCATTCGGCGCTTCCGTGCTTGCACGCTTGCATGTTCGCATGATTTGTTGCTTGCATCCTTGCATTCTTGCGCGTTCGCATAACTGGAAGTTGGTGACTGGCACCGCGTCGCGCCATGCGCGCTGACGAAGCCGCTGGCATGGTCGCCGACCTTGTTGCGCACATGTCATTCCCATGATCGCGTGCGTTTGTGTGTGTGTGTGTGGCAGTTCAGGTTTTGGGTCGTTGTTACCCTCCAGGTCAGCCCCCACGTCAGTTGGCCGCGGCGCGGATTCCTGTCGTGCTTTCTCCATGCCAGTCACCGTGCAGAGTTTCCGGCGTATCACGTGTCACGATTGATTGTATTATGGTTGCAGTTCCGATGAGTTTTGTTTTGAGGTTGGCATGTGTGCGGCGTGGATATTCGCGTGGCGCCCAGATGGTCGCGGGATTGTGAGACCCTGTCGGACCCTGTGAAGACCGGCTGAGAGCGCCGCGGGGACTCGCCCAGAGTGCGTCTTGCTATAAATTTGCAGAGTTGGAGGCCGACCTGGGACCCGTCGACTAAAATCAGGGTGAGGGGGACAAGCGGTTTTATACAGTGTCCCTGAGTGCGTGGCCGAAGCGTGGATCCGCGTTCGGGCTCTTGTTGTTGACTATTCAATTTTGCAGAATTATGATTGTTGGTCCCCCCAGTGCCCATGTATGTTTGTTCAATCGAAGCTCCCCCCCGGGGCTCGCACCCTGTGTTCTATAAGAGAAGCACTTGGGCCGACTGTACAAGTGTACAACAACGATGGCTCCCGGCTGATACTTCTTCGCGATGTATTGAAAGTCGCGCTCTCGTTCGAGACGTCCTCGCACTTTCCACAGGAATCGCGCTCTGGTCTACAACTTCGCAATTTACTAAGGTGCTGCGCTTTCGACGTCCAGGAATCGCCTTCTCGCATAAGACCTCCTCGCAGTGTACCAGATTCGCTTCACTGCCCCGCCTACCCGACCTGCCCGTTAGGGCCCGTCTGCCCGACCCGCCGGCTAGGATCCGACCGACCGACCCACCTGTTAGGGTGTGCCCGTTTGCTTGCTTGGAAGCCCGTCCGCTCCAATGCCCCGCCCGACCCGCCCGTTAGGTTCCGCGCAGCCGACTCGCCCAATAGTCTCCACCCACCCAGCTTGCCCCGCGGCCTTCCCCCCATTAGGTGTGCTGCCGCTCCTGGCAACTGTGTTGTAGGAGCGGCCGTGGACACTGAGGCGTGCCCCATCAAATCGTCTACTGCCGCTAACTTTCTGTAAGGGGGGTGGTCGGCAGAACCCCTCTGCGCTGCATCTGTCCATGCCTGGAACTGTTTAGTGCGACCGTTCTGTTGTGATTCGATTGGTTTTCCAGGTGGTTCGCACTCGGGATGCCACCGAGGCACGACGGACTCGCTTGAGCACTAGACTCGAATGGGAGGTCTCCTATGCTTTGCTGGGTGCAAGAGGGGCTTTCCGCCGCCATTTCAGGGACCCATTGCCACGCCCGCCTCAGTCGCGCCTTCTGCCACCCGCCTTCTCCAGTGTACTGGGAAGTACCACGTTCCATCCCGATCCTTTCTTTCCAGCCTCCTCCTCCTCCCTCCTCCCCCTCCTCCCTCCTCCCTCCTCCTCCCTCCTCCTCCTCGTCGTCCTCCCCTCCTCCTCCTCCTCCTACCTCCTCCTCCTCCTCCTCCTCCTCCTTCTCCTCCCCTCCTACCTCCTCCTCCTCCTCCCCCTCCTCCTCCCTCCTCCTCCTCGTCGTCCTCCTCCTCCTCCTCGTACTCGTCCTTGTCCTCGTCGTCGCCCTCCTCCGGAGCGAGGTCGGCACCTGCTCCTACTACGCAGCGCACGGGAGGCGGGCGGGGGGGCGGGCGGCGGGAGCGGCCCCGAGCCTCGGGCCGCGGGGCCCCGTCTCGTCTGCGCCTGAAAACGGGCACGTTCCTCTTCCTCCCTCCCTCCTCCTCCTCCTCCTGCCTTCCCTCCTCCTCCTCCTCCTCCTCCTCCTCCTCCTCCTCCTCCTCCTCCTCCTCCTCCTCCTCCATCCTCCTCCCTTCCCTCCTCCTCCTCACTCCTCCTCCTCCTCCTCCCCCCCCCTCATCCTCCTCCTCCTCCTTCCTCCACCTCCTCCTCCCCCCCTCCTCCTCCTCCTCCTCCTCCTCCTCCTCCTCCCCCTCCTCCTCCTCCTCCCCTCCTCCTCCTCCTCCTCCTCCTACCTCCTCCTCCTCCTCCTCCTCCTCCTCCTCCCTCCTCCTCCTCCCTCCTCCTCCTCCTCCTCCTCCTCCTCCCCCCCCCCCCCCTCCCTCCCTCCACCTCCCCCCCTCCTCCCACCTCCTCCTCACGCCTGCTCCTCCTCCTCCTTCCTCCTCCTTTCCATACTCCTCCCACCATCTCCTCCCCTCCTCCCTCCCCCCTCCTCCTCCTCCTCCTCCTCCTCCTCCTCCTCCTCCTCCTCCGCCTCGTCGTCTGCGCCCGAAATCGGTCACGTCCCTCTACAAGAGGCGTGCGCAAGAGTTGCTCGAGAGAAAATCCCAGTCATCGGGCGTCGCGAAAAATCGAGACGCACGTGTTTCTAATCTGTTGGCTTCTCGGGGCCCTCGCCGGGCCTCGGGACTGTCAAAAAACGACGCGGGATGAAAAACGGGTCCCGCGGAAGTGGTCGGGAGGTCGGGGGCCCGTGTAATCACCGGACAGCTCGCCCCTTGGCCCCCCGCCAGCCCCACGCCAAGGGGCGAGCATATATACGGGCGCAGCACCTCGCTGGAGGCGTAGCCGTCGGCTGGGCCGACCATGCAGATGATGCCTCGCGTGGCGGCTGGATGCCCGCGCCGAGCACAGAGCTCTTCTCGGTTCCTCCCTCCTCTTCCTCCTCCTCCTCCTCTTCCACCACCTCCTCCTCCTCCTCCTTCGACTCCTCCACTTCCACCTCCTCCTCCCTTCTGCCGCCTCCTCATCCCGTCCGCGTCCTCCGCCCTCGAGCTGATCTCCCCCCCCCGTCGTCCATTTTCAATGAAATCCTCCTCCCGCCGCCTCTTGCCTTGTCCTCCGCCTCCGTCCTCCTCGTCGGCCTCCTCGTCCAGCGCCTTCCTCTTCCCCTTGCCACTCTCCTTGCGAGCACCCTTTCCACGATCTCCGTGCCCTCCTTCCACCCCTCCTCCTCCCTCGTCCTCCTTCCATCGCCTCATCCCCGCCGTCATAATCCTCATCGTCATCATCCTCATCCTCATCCTCATCCTCATCCTCATCATCATCATCATCATCATCATCGTCCTCCTCAGCATCAGCACCATGATCATCATGATCATCATCATCATCATCATCATCATCATCATCATCATCGTCATCATCATCATCATCATCATCATCATCATCCTGCTCCTCCTCCTCCTGCTCCTGCTCCTGCCCCCTCCTCTTCGTCGTGGGTGCCATCTCTGCTCAAACTGCACAAGCCGCCCCCGTGCGAGAGCCCTACCGCACTCTCCCGGTAGAAATTATGGTAGAAATGGCACCGGCCGTCGCCGCCACGATGATTGCGCAGCGTTTCCACCCTAGAAAGTGCTCACAGTTCCGCAGTGAAGTCAGGCAGTGACAATTGCTCAGCTGCTGTTTCGGCCAAGCCGCCGATCGTGTCCAGCACAGCTGCTTCGGGGGACCCCCGTTTCAGCAACAGCTCTGCAAGGACCGACTGAAAATGTCGAAGCGCATTGGCTTCGAGCGGTGGCCATTTCGCAGCTTCGTATTCTTTCCGTGCCAACAAAGACCGGCTCTGGTTGATCTTGGCCAACCGGTCGAAATTCAAGCCACGCTCCAAAGCAAGACCAGTCAAGGCAGGCACCCGAGACAAGACGGTAAACGTACCGCCCAGATGCATTTCCGTGTCGCCCAAGTTTGCAGCAACACAAGGAATTGTCATGCCCTGGGACTTGTGCATCGTGGCTTAAAACTGCCACCCGAGATATCCTCACCCGCTGGCTTAAAACTGCCACCGAAATATCCTCACCCGAGATATACTCACCCGCTGGCCTAAAACTGCCACCCGAGATATCCTCACCCGCTGGCTTAAAACTGCCACCGAAATATCCTCACCCGCTGGCTTAAAACTGCCACCGAAATATCCTCACCCGCTGGCTTAAAACTGTCCCCCCCCCCACCGGAGAATCCTCACCCGCTTGGCGTAAAGCTGCGCACGTGAAAAATATCCACCTCATCGTCCCGGGCTTTTCAAAAACTGCCACCCGAAATATCCTCACCCGATGGCTTAAAACAGCCACCAAAATATCCTCACCCGAGATATCCTCACCCGCTGGCTTAAAACTTCCACCGAAATATCCTCACCCGCTGGCTTAAAACTGCCACCCGAGATATCCGCACCCGCTGGCTTAAAACTGCCACCCGAGATATCCTCACCCGCTGGCTTAAACCTGCCACCCGAGATATCCTCACCCGCTGGCATAAAACTGCCACCCGAAATATCCTCATCCGAAATATCTTCACCCGCTGGCTTCAAACTGCCACGCGAGATATCCTCACCCGCTGGCGTAAAACTGCCACGCGAAATATCCTCACCCGAGATATGCTCACCCGCTGGCTTAAAACTGCCACCGAAATATCCTCACCCGAGATATGCTCACCCGCTGGCTTAAAACTGCCACCGAAACATCCTCACCCGCTGGCGCTTAAAACTGCCACCCGAAATATCCTCTCACCCGCTGGCTTAAAATTGCCACGCAAAATATCCTCACCCGCTGGCTTAAAACTGCCACCCGAAATATCCTCACCCGTTGGCTTAAAACTGCCACCAAAATATCCTCACCCGAGATATCCTTACCCGCTGGCTTAAAACTTCCACCGAAATATCCTCACCCGCTGGCAAAAACTGCCACCCGAGATATCCTCAACCCGCTGCTTAAAACTGCCACCCGCGATACCTCACCCCTGGCTAAACCTGGCCACCCGATATCCTCACCCGCTGCTTAAAACTGCCACCGAAATATCTCCATCCGAAAATATCTTCACCCGCTTGCTTAAAACGCACGCGAGATATCCTCACCCCTGGCGTAAAAACTGACCCCGAATACCTCACCTCCGCTTGCGTAAAACTGCCACCGAAATATTCCTCACCACCCGAGATTCCTCACTCCCGCTGGCTTAAAACTGCCATCAACAACATCCTCACCCGCTGGCGCTTAAAACTGCCACCGAAACATCCTCACCCGCTGGCGCTTAAAACTGCCACCGAAATATCCTCACCCGCTGGCTTAATTAAAACTGCCACCGAAATATGCTCACCAGCTGGCTTAAAACTGCCACCCGAAATATCCTCACCCGCGGACATAAAACTGCCACCCAAATATTCTCACCCGCTGGCTTAAAACTGCCACCCGAGATATCCTCACCCGCTGGCTTAAAACTGCCACCCTAGATATCCTCACCCGCTGGCTTAAACCTGCCACCCGAAATATCCTCACCCGCTGGCTTAAAACAGCCACCCGAAATATCCTCATCCGAAATATCTTCACCCGCTGGCTTAAAACTGCCACGCGAGATATCCTCACCCGCTGGCTAAAACCTGCCACCCGAAATATCCTCACCCGCTGGCGTAAAACTGCCACCGAAATATCCTCACCCGAGATATCCTCACCCGCTGGCTTAAAACTGCCACCGAAACATCCTCACCCGCTGGCGCTTAAAACTGCCACCGAAATATCCTCACCCGCTGGCATAAAACTGCCACCGAAATATGCTCACCAGCTGGCTTAAAACTGCCACCCGAAATATCCTCACCCGCGGAAATAAAACTGCCATCTAACGGCCTGGTGGTTCAGTTCAGTCTGTCAGTGTCTACCTCGCGAGAATCAAATTACGGGCTGCGCCCGTAAAAAATGGAGACGTCGGATGTCTGGGAACCCCAATAAGTGCATGGTTTGATGAGATCGATGGTGAGATCGAGAGAGTGACATGAATGGTGAGATCGATCATGATGCGATCGAAAACGAATCGTGGGATCGATAAAGAGGTCGATGAGGAGATCGACCGGGAACCTGGAAACCCGGGACCCACCGAAATCGGCCCGGAACCAATAACCAGGAACCCGGGAACCAGGGAACCCAGCTGGCCACAAAAATCTGCGGGAAACTTCGCCAAATTTTCCAATTTCCCTAGGACCCCTTCAGTGCAAGCAATGATTGGGAATGGCCCAAACATAGCACGGGGACGAGTTTTGCAATTGTTTTCGTTGTTGATTATGTTTGCGTGTGCGTGTTTCGTTGATCATGTGTCATAGTTCTTTCAAGAACCGCTTGTAGGAGAACATGCCCGACCGAATCCTCGTCCTGGATCTCAGGCCCGATGCGGCTGGGGGAGGCGAGGGCGGGGCTGCCCCTTCGGGGCCGTCGAGGAGGAGGGGAGGACCTACGCGTGAGGCAGAGGGGGGGATGCCATGGCCAGGGCGGCAAACCTTTGGGATTGGATTCCCCCCTCGTCCTCCTCCTCCTCCTTCTCCTCCTCCTGCTCCTGCTCCTCCTCCTGCTCCTCCTCCTCCTCCCTCCCCCAGCTCTATTTCCAGCACGTCCCCTTGCCCCCCTCCCCCCCTTGTCCGCGCACATGCCTGAGGCCGTGATGCGCACCGCCGCTCTTCCCTGTCCCCGGCTTCGGCGCACCCGATGGCCGGAGCAGTGCGCTGCCTGCGTCGAGCCAGTCCCCAGTCTTGGGCCTGGCCCGATGCGACATACGAGGGCGAGGTTCGTCCTCTTCCTCTCTCCCCTCCTCGTCGTCCGTTTCGTCCTCACCTCCTGCTGCTCGTCGATCCTCCTCCGACGTCTTCTCCTTCTTTCGCATGTCCTTCACCACATCTCGCATCACCTCCTCACGCTCTCCATCGCGCTCTGTGGCAAAACTGCAGGGGGCGGTGGATCTAGCACGTGGTGGGCCCGTTGAGAAGGCGAATCGTTTTGAGCTTAAAGGGGGGTAGCAGAGGGGAGCCACAGCGAGGCAGGACGGGACGCGATGAAGGAAACCATGGGGAAAAGTGAACGGAGGGATGGAGAGAGACAGCGGGACGGAGGAGGTAAGAGAGGGAGGGACATTGCTCAACATGGGGGGAAGGAGGAGGGATGCCTCGCAGCGCGGCGGGAGGTGCAGATTCGGCATGGGGTGCCGGTGGAATCACCCGGAACTGGAGGAGATGCAGACGCACCAGGGCCCGCAAGCGGTGACCCCACCGCCCCCGCAGCAGCTGGACTGGGTGTGCAGCAGGTGTGGGGACTACCAGTTCGCCCGCAACGTTGCCTGCCGCATCTGCGGCACGCCGCCAGTCTCCGCCGACGGGGCGCCAGTCTTCGTCGCGAAGAGGCCCATCGCCTGCAAGTTCCACCTTGCCGGATTCTGCAAGCTCGGCGAGACGTGCTCCTTCCAGCACCCGGCAGCCCAGCCAGGTGGCGCCGCCGAGGCGGCCGCGACGGAGCAAGGAAGGCCCGTGCCCACGGTCGTCAAGAGGTCGATCCCGTGCAGATTCTTCCTGCAGGGCTACTGCCGCCTTGGCACGGGCTGCGACTACCTGCACCCGCAGGGCGCCCATGGCGCCCCTGCCGTGGCCCAGGGCGTGCCGCCCGCGCAGAGCGTGCCGCAGGGCCCCGCGCAGACGCTGCCGCGCCTGCCCGTGGTCGTGACTGGGCCCGCTCACCGGGCAGCCCAGGTGCAGACTGTCATCCTGCAGCCCCGAGCGGCTGCGGCGGCGCCGCGCGGGGTGCACTGCCTCGGCGCCCCACCCGCGCAGTCGCCGCCGGTCGTCTTCGTGACGCCGCCTCCGCCGCCAGCGCCGCCGCCCGCCGCGCTGCCCCCCTGTGCGCCAGCCGCGCCGGCCCCGGCGCTTGCGGCCGGCGAGCCCCCCGCGGCTGCGGCGGCACCGCCGGCGGCCGTTGTAGCGCCCGCGCTCGGGTCCGCCGCGGCAGGCCCGCCCGCGGCGCCTCGGCAGGGGGCTCTGCACCCGTCGCAGCTGCAGCCGCAGCTGCCGGCGCAGAACGCCGCTAGTGGGGAGGCGCTCTGGAACCAGAAAAAGCCGCGCGGCCGAGGACGAGGGATGGGGGAGAGCGAGTGGCAGGAGGAGTACGAGCAGGGTGAGGAGCCTGTCCTGTTTCTGGTGAGGGGGCAGGACGACATGGTGGAGGTGGACGGACTTGCTGATGACGGGAGGGTGAGATCTGGATTCGCGGATAGTGGCCCACCGATCCACGGTGGCATTTCTTTTAATGGAGGATGACGATTATCAAATGACCAGGGGTCGTGTTCACGCGGCGGCCCCCGGGATGATGATTAGAGAAAACCGGCCGCAGGCTGGAAAACTATTTGTTAATCGTTCCCCATTTTGAACACGACATGTTTTCACCGTTCTCTTACAGTTAGAAAGTTGTGCAGAAATAACAGAAAACTAATGTTTTAATCGCTATCATGTTTTATTAATCGTTATACCGCAGTACGTCAGCTTTGTAATTCCTATCATCATTATTCGTAGTATCATAATAATCATTGCTCTACTACTCCTCCTCCTCCTCCTCCTCCTACTACTACTACTACTACTACTTCTACTACTACTACTACGACTACTACTACTACTACTACTACTACTACTACTACTACGACTACTACTACTACTACTACTACTACTACTA